>JMSH01000001.1:115914-165867 GCA_000712465.1 Huntiella moniliformis | reverse complement strand
CGTATGTGCCGTATTTATGGCCGGGGACCATAGGCGAGAAGGGTTTTTGATATTTGGGGTTAGGTGTGGCGGAGAGAGATCCCATTGTCCGACCGTGAAACGACTTGTGGAAGGAGACAATCTCGAATTTCTCACCAGACGGGTCCACCACCTTTCCTACTTTTCTGGCAAACTTGATGGCGGCTTCATTCGCCTCGGAACCCGAGTTACAAATAAACGCAGCCTGTGCCCCATGCATACCACCAGTCTCCTTGGTCTTCTCCACCAACTCCTTGCTCAACGTGCCAGTCCACGGGTTATGATAGAGATTCGACGCATGAATCAATTTACCCGCCTGCTCGCTCAATAAGCGGAGATACTCTGGATCCGAATGGCCTAGCGACGTCACGGCAATCCCGGCCGTTAAATCAAGGTACGCCCGGTTCGTCGCATCGTATAGCGTACTTCCCTTGGCGTGGGTAAAGACGGGAGTTGGCCGCGAGTAGGTTTTCACCATAAAGGGCTCTGCGCTGGATGGGGCAGGCGCGGGGTCAGGGTGGCTGACGGTCTGGGTTGTGTTAGATTGGTGGTGATTGGGAAGCCTGTGCTGTGGGGGTTACGTACAGAAGCGGCGCGCACGAAGCGGCTTGTTAGACGGGTTGTTTGGTTGCGGAGAGATAACATCTTAATAAGACGGTTGTGGAAACGGAATAACGGTGTGAAAAGAATGGAAAAACAAAAGGGGACGGGAAATTCTCTAGGGGGTGGGCGTGTCAATGTACGCCCTTTATATATCTCTATCAGTTACTTTCCGTGTCGCATCGGCGGCGTTGAGGCTCCGAAGCCTCTAATCCACCGTTGCTTTGTCCACTTTTGGCCTTACAAGTCGCTTAACCATCTCATTAGTCACATCCGTCATTCCGCCAGGGTCCCCTGTAAGTGTATCATGGGTTATATAGGGTTAAAATCTGATAAGGAAGGAGTAATAAGGGCATTTTATTCAAGTATGTATATAGAAAGAATGTCTTTACTAAGAAGTTGCGTCGTCGCAGATGAGAAGACGGACACCATCGAGAGGTTCGCAGACGCGGAGAAATTCACCGCCACCGGGGTTTTCACCCTTAGGCCACTTAATATCCTCGCACTTTTTATCTCCACTGACGACTCTGACGCCCTCGTTGTTAAAAGGGGCTCCGGAGACGATATCCAGACTGTAGTATAGCTGGACGTGACCATGGGTAGCCGCCAGGTTATATCCAAAAACAAGCTGGTGAATACCATGCGCAAGGTCCTCTTCGGAGCGGGCAAGGTTGAGAGAGATGCCGCCGGAGACGTGGTCACGGTGCATGGCTTCGCAGAAGGTGCCGTGGTTGGGGGATAGATGATAGGGCCCGTTGGTGGTGGCGCCAATGGAAGTGAGGTAGATGGAGAAGGGACAGTTGTTTTGGACGTAGACTGTGGGGTCGACTTCGGTGTAAGGGGTTGTGGAGTCGGTGTAAGTGGTGGGGCAAGTAAGGGCCGGAAGGGCCTGGAGAACCAGAGAAATGGCGGAAGAAATTTTGAATGATTTCATTGTGGGTGGGTGATGAATGGTTGTCTGTGGAAAAGAAATTTGGAGCTCTTCATGTTGCCCACTATAATTTTTGTTTAACCATTGGCTTTCAGGATAACCACGGAAGTTGCTTGCCAATTTCAATATGTAGTAGTTGCATATCGTAGGGTTATTATAATTGTAGGGTTCCATTTATATGACCCCAAATTGGAGATAGCTGAACTAACCCCGACCGACCACGTGAATAATCAACAGTCGTAGACCAAGAGTCCAACTTTTTATATAACCGACACGAGGTGCATGATAATCACATGCCAAATTTTCGGTTAGTGTAACATCAAGAGAAAGAAGAAGAAAACAGAGTTACATGTGCATAAAGCATCCAACAAGACGGATAAAGGAGAATCACACTCTGTAAATCACGGTACCTAAGATACGCCACCCGCTCCTCCATGACGCTTATAAGTCAGCTTTTATGCGAATGCGATTGGCTGGATTGAAAGGACGGAGATGTGCCGATTTGGGGGGGACTAAGAGCGTTTTGTCACATGTCAGAAGAGTTGGAGGTGTTTTCGGCTTTGTTTTATTTTTTTGTACACTTTGGAATCACACTTGTTGATATATAATATTATGGACGCATTGTTGAGTTTATTTATATCTTTGATTCTTATGATACATTTTCTTGAATATGATTGATCACGTCCTTGGACGGCCATCGGCTCGCTCGAGGTTTCTTCAAGTGGTTGCCGTGTTGTCGTTTTGGTTAACCTATCTTAAACGGTACGTATTCATCTCTATCTCTACTTAAGATATCAATAACTAACGAATCCAGGGGCCATCGTCATGGACCACCTATTCTCCGACAAATCTCCCGATTCCTAACCACGCGGATAACACCATGGCAAATCCTCACTCTGACAATAACATATCTTTATGCCGCGCGCAATCTCACAACTCTAACTGGTCTCTCGAGTCCCGATCCGTTGGCAAACATGTATGAGGCGAGTTACTTCCGGGCGACATGGATTCTTACGGCTATGGATGCGGGGTTCTGGACGGCAATGGGGATTCGGAATCGTCGATTGAGAGACTTTGCCTCGGTTGTTTTCACGGGCTTTTACCTGTTTGCGGCAGATGCAGCAGATGAGAAGGTTAGAAAGGTTAGGGGGAATCTAACCATTGACCATATTCGAGTCTCATGGAATAAGCCTATGACGCCGTATTTACGCGGGTTACATCGGATTATTGGGCCAAAGTTCTTAGCCAACTCTCCTAGACAGATCCGTATTGCGAGACCTGATGGGAGTGACTATACCGAGCCTGTGACGGCGTGGTTGTACTTTGATGGGTCACTCGGTGAGATGCAGGGTAAGAAGAAAGTCTTAATGGATATACCCGGAGGCGGTTTCGTCGCTATGGGTCCTCGGTGTAACGATGATAAACTGGGGTGTTGGGCGGCAAAAACTGGTGTTCCGGTGTTGGCTATCGACTATAAGAAAGCACCGGAGTATCCCTATCCCTATGCACTGAATGAATGCTTTGATGTGTACATTCAAATTCTACGAACAAAGGGTCGGTGTTTGGGGTTATCGGGGGACCAGACACCGAGTATTGTCTTATCAGGTGACAGTTCCGGAGGAAACCTTGCGGCGGGAACGACACTCATGCTTCTGGAAAGAACAGTGGGGACTCTAGCAACAGAGAAGTTCAAGAAGGAAATTGTTCCGCCGGAGTGTATAGTTATGTTTTATCCCTCGTTGGATATGAACATTGGAAGTTGGATGTCTGATGAAGATATGGCATTGATTGGGGATTCCCGGGAACGACAAACAAATCGACGAATTGTTAAAAGGAAGAAAATGCAATATGATTCTTTGATGGGTACACCAATGCATTCGGACTCAGAGGATAGTGACGTTGGGACTAAGATACTTTCACCAAGGAATCAAAAAGTCACACGCCCAAAACAACCAAAGATACCCCGTCATTCTACACCCGAACCGCCAAAACCACTAAGCACTCGCCTCGTCATGTCTTCCAAGATATCCTACTTCTCCGACCGTGTGTTAACCCCCGAGATGATGCGTGCCATGGTAATCATGTACGTGGGTCCTCACAACCGACCTGATTTCCGCTCTGACTACCTTCTCTCGCCGATACTTGCCCCGGATTCACTGTTGAAATATTTTCCTAAGACGTATATGATGACAGGTGAAAGAGACCCGCTTGTTGATGATACGGTTATTTTTGCAGGGAGATTACGTCAGGCAAGGAGATTCTTATTTCAGGAGTCAGATGGCTTGGGACCGCCGTTTACGCCTAAGGATGTTGTTGAAGTTGACTTGATTCAAGGGGTATCTCACGCCTTTTTACAAATTCCTGTGCTGTATCCACGGGCGTGGGGTCTCATTGGACAAGCGGCAGATTGGATTAATGAGGGTTTCACCCGAGCATCATGGAGACATAGAAGAGAGGTTGCAAGAAAAGATTGGATTCATCGACAGGCCGCCGCTTCTCACCTTGATAGGGAAGACGACCATGAAACCAGCGCAGACGAAGCCGGCATCGAACTCGCCTTAACCCGTAAAAAGACCTCCTCAGCATCTCCCTCCGCCGCCTCCGGAAGCCGCACGTCTGGTTCCGAAACCGTCGCTGTCTCCCGTGAACTTAGTTCCATCCAAGTCACACCTAAATCCGCAATGACGGTTCTCGGTGGCTTCACCGAGCGGATAGGCGGTTTCGTTCGCGGTACTGGGGTTGAAAGAGTCAGTAGCCAGGAAGATCTGTTAAAGAGACGGATGGACGGCTTAGCGGGGAGTTTGGCCGGGAAGGGCTTCGGTGGGTAGGTGGTACAGACTTCGGGACTGTGGTACGTTATAGCCGGTGTAGTACATCTGAGACAGGGAACATCGGTTGTATAAGAGCCGATGTAGACCCCGGTGACCCCGGTATTTGGGGCACGGAGATAGTAACTGATACTCCGTTACCATCCGGGCAGGGTATACACATTGTACATGGATTTCTGTCGTCTCCTGCATATCTCAGGGAACCATGGTGGCCCGACGCCCCGGTTTGTCACATCACATCACATCTGACTTGGTTCCTTGCGGACGAACCAAGGAGGTTCATTCGTGGATTCCTTCATTCCTTTCCCTTTTCCGGACTGATGACTGGGGCTTACTCGCCGCCCGTGGATTTATGTATCCCTGCGTGTAGTAAAGTACCGCACAGGTGTTACGCCCGCTACGATGGAATTGGGTCATGAGTTTATAGTGGTGGCCTCGTGGTGGCTTGGGCTTGGGCGCGTGGTTTTTATGGTGGTGGTGGTGGTGGTTGTTACGGTATATTGGGGTTTACATATGTACATATTTGGAGCCGGTGTGGACCCGACGATCCGGGCGCCGGGGAACGGGGAACGGAATTGTCTTTTTTTATTAGAAGATGTGATGAGATTTATGTGGGGGTTCATTGAGGCGGGGAGATGGTTGGGTTTGATGTGTTCATGTACATACATATGCATATGTACAATGTAGATTTGATAGATTACTGATATGCACATTGTTTTCTTAACTGGGCAACTTCTTGACGTGACTGTTGTTCGCTTGGCATAATTAACAATCAATCGGTATCGTAGATTCCCGATATCCGAGTCCCTCAAATCTACATGTGTATATCATAAACCCTAACCAAAACCATCCCACATCCCACCCCAAATTATGATTCCATTTCGTTTTGTTTCTATTCTGACCTATCCACGGCGTTTCTTTTTTTCCGGTTCTGTACTATCCTTAATTTCTATTTGCGCGATTAGAAAAGCCATGTGAGTTTCTGTGCATGCACGCTGTGATGATTATTAACTCAGGGCCGCAAAATGCAACCCAACCATGAGACCCCCTGCCTCCACTATCGGAAGTCTCCGCCTCGGGACCGTCCTTTTTCTTCCTATTGGCTTTGTACGCCCATGTTTTTTTGAGGAAGAGTGTGGATGACTATGTATGTATGTACATAATTAGAAAAAGGATAACAACACACTGGGTTGGTTTCATCCTACCTATGGTTGTTATGTTTGTCTTCTTCACTGCTTCCTTTGGTAGCCCTTTTTGGGTATATTGACTGGTGAGAGATAGGTTTCCATGGTTATCAAGTTATGTATGTGCTTACTTGTTTTTTTACGAGTTCTTGGTTCTTCTGGTCTTGGTTGTCAAGGGGTCACAGGCACGGTTGTCGTTCTCAAGGATGAGACATGTCTGCAGTTCGCACAACCAATGACCAAACCCACACGCACGGGAATCCAAACCCTCGCTAGCCTGCATCGTGGAGAGTCGTCCTATTTACCGCTGACTGTCCTTTTATGCATGCATGTACCAAGAAAAACAACAAGATATCGTCACCTGCATACATATGTACTTGTACATCTCTTTCCATGTATGGTATGTATGTATATCCCCATGTTCCAAACCAACCAGTCAAGCCAAGGTTTCCGTGGCTTCGATGCGCCACAGCATGCCAGAATCCACCACCGCCCGTCCTATCCATGTGTGTCGAACCCACCACGTCTTTCAACGACAAGACATTGTAAGCCTGTTAGACCTGTTATGTCTCAGGAGATACCCCAGGCAACTCCATAGACACACGTCGCTATTCGACCATGTCATTCCTTTTTCTTCCTCTACTTTCCTTCTCCTTAGTAGTACAGAAATCAGATACGAAGAACACTTGTCACAGCCTAGGTCAGTACCACTGACGCAGACAGAAAAAAAGGCAACCTGCATCGTCGTTTTCTCTTCTTGTAGCACCATTATCTGACCTGGCGTTGGAAATCTGTGACTTGACTGGATACACATCTACCACTAACGGATACGTCGGCTAGTCGACAGGAAGCCTCATAGAATATGTACGTATGTTGTTCTGTATAATACACAAAGCGTGGCTCATCAAGTGGACTTGTTCCTTTGCATATTCCTTCTTTGTTGCACCCTGTGGCTTCCCGTGGGGCTCCGCTTACTGCGATCTGCAACTTTCCTTACTGCCTACCTGCTGTTGTTACTGGTGTTGTCTTTGTTTTGCCTGTACGAGGGAAACTTGTCTAGACAAATACATGCATTTCACGCATACCATGGAATTGGCCGTTCCCCAATTGGCCGTAACGCGAGCTGATTCCGTTGTTCGTCAAGATCGAACCATATGTAAATACCCATTGGCTCGGATATCCTCCCGTTACGCCAACAAAGTATTTACTTGTCCTCTTATCGGACGTCGGTTAACTTTCTAATCCGGGATTCCGGGAGAGGGAATTCTATAACAGAAACTGATTATACAAGTGTGCTTGAAACTTAGGGTTAGACTAGTCCCGGTATGATATCCGATCTAGTTTATAACCGGAGTCCGGCCGGTAGCTTCCACTAGCACCATTGGAATCCGCTTGTGGCGTCAGAGCCCCAAAGTAACAGTTCGTCTACCATTTTTTGAAATTACAACTCCGATGGATGAAAATGAGGATGATGAAGGAGATACATCCATAGTTTCCGCAAAGTCGCGAGAGCACGTACAAAAGTGTCCACTTGGAAGCTTGGTAAAAACTGTGCCGCCTTAGTAATCCGAGTTTAGCCAGCACAGTTGTGAGCATTGCGAGAAGTATATAGTCTAACAAAGTAGACAGAATAGAATGCGCTTTCATTTCTACGCGAAATGCAACCCCCGTTCCCGGCCATCGCAGATCGGTACAGGCCGATCATCGTGGTCATAGTGGTGGCCGTAATGGTGACTAACAAAAGTAGGTAGTCACTAACAAGTCGTCATGGGAGTTTTGCCCTGGACGGCCGCCCTTCCGAGCCTAGGAGCCCCACTGCTCGCGAAATTCCGAATGACGTGAACCAATCAATGCATTTGGCTAGCAATGGGTTTTAAACGGGATTCCTGGCCCGCCCGCTGGGTCGCCTGCCGTTCTTCCGTGTTAGGCTGTTTGGTTTTTGGGGAGACTGGCGATGAGCCCTGCTTAGATCTGTGCTTTTGGGGGTTTTGGTTTTCTATCTGTCTGGTTGGCGGCTTGGCTAGGTTGGGATTTCCTAAGCCGAGAGAAGGATACATACATACGTGTGTGCATAGCTTTTTTTTTGTCTGGTGATGGATTGATGGATGGACATTCTAGGAGCTATGGGTACTGTTGCTTGGTTCATGGTCTTAGCTATGGGTGGATATGCTGTCATTGCCACTGAACCTTAGCTTAACCAAGGAACTTACGACGAGTCAACCAAGTTCTCTCACGTCATGGAAAGTGCTGGCGTACACCTTTGATCCCACATTCCCTGGTCTATATAAATGACTGGTATGGCATATAAACGTTTGTCTGGGGTTAGTCTTGAACCCGATAGCCCCGATATTTGTAGATTGATATTCCCGTAAGCTTCTATTTCATCATCAACTCTTTATCACAGAACAAGATTGTATGTACATAGATACATATTGTCTTCTTGTTACTTACAGATATCACCAACTCTTGTCTATCTTGCTCGTTGCGTTGCCAGCGATAGGATATCGGTCGGTTCTTACAAAGCAAGCTTTAATTACCGTCTATTTTTTCTCTTTGCTCGCACTCCCTGGCCATTTTTCTTACTTTTTTCTCGTTTGGGAAGCCGGGATTCCAAGCCGACAGAACGCAAAATTCACAAGGTGCTAAAGCTCTTTCTTCCTCTCTCTTTCTCCCTTTCTTCGTCACGATATTCTCCAAGTCAAACTTGGATCCTTTTCCCGCTTCCGCTTGAACATTGATCTTTTTTATTACTATTTAGTGGCTCGTTTGTATTATTCAAACCCAGCCTTGGATTCGGTTTGTCTCCCCTCTGCATATAGAACTCACATATTCCATTTACAACACTTCCCTTTTCGGTTTTGGCGCTTGCTACGTACTGAACGAGCCGACCAACTTGGTCCTGTGTCCGCCGTCTCGTCGTCTATTCCCGCTTGTATTCCCGTTCCGTTCGCCACTATGTCTACTACTTCAGCCGAGCCCCGATTGCGCGCACACTCGAAAAAGTACTTCCGAACAGCATCCTCGACTTCCGCCCGTCTGCTGAACACCCGTCTCGTCCGTCCTTCTTCATCCATCCATCATCTATCTTTGGAATCTCAACCCTGCGCCACGTCAAATCGCCCGTGGTTCCTTCTTCGGTCCAGTCACATCTGTGTAGCCGTCCCGTCCCGTCGTACACACCCCTCCCAAGTCCCGGAACGATCTCCTTGGCCATGCTGAAAAAAAAAGAGCAACAAAAAACGAAGGAAGAAGGAAAGAAAATCTAAACAGGAAACGAGCGCAACATCTTAGGAAGCCCGCTTGTGTCGTACCCCGGTCCCGAATCTGCCACTTTCACAAACATCTACTACACACCCTCCATAACGCCATCGTTCCGAGTTGGGGCGTTGGTGCGACCACAAAGTCAGACATCCCGCGGTAGCCTCTCTTGCACAAGTCTGTCCTCTGCGCTCTGTATTGTCTTCTTTTATTCGCTGCCGCCATCACCCGGAACCTGGAAAGATAGCCACCGTCCGCATTGTTCTCTGCTCCTGCCGCCACGGCTTGCTGCAGCTGAGTTCTAAAGGAACCCGTGCCCAAGGGCGTCTCTATCCCGTTATTTATTCTGTGTGTTGGCACTTACACCAAGCGCGCACATCTGCCGTCGCATTGCACCACCACATAGTCTCTTTAGTCACTTCTCCATCGTGCTAAGTGTGGGAATTGTGCGAGATACAGGAATAGACCATGCGGTGGAGTCAATGGCTTGTATTTTGTCTTCGTTCAGCCAGGTGAGGTAAAGGCGCAATGGTACCAGCGTACAAGAGAGAGCAACGGGACACGACAGGAGCAGGACGAGAAATAGAAAGAGCCAGACGAGGAAACGTAAAAGTAGCCTCGGGTGATTGGTTTCTCCACATCATCATTCAGATCTCCAAGGATGGGCCCCATCACAAGGTCCTAACAAGAGCAACATGAGGCGTACCTCCCTGTATCAAAGGATAGACAGCGAATCCTGAAGGCTCTGGAACATGGCTTCTATTATGTTCCTTTGTCTGCCGAAGCGCATGTAGTGTCGCCTGCACCCCTCGCTCTCTCGTCTCGTCTTGTCGCCGCCTTGTCGCCGCCGCCACCACGGTACAAGCCCCCGGGATCCCAAGAGGCCCATCCATGTGTCCGATGTGTACTACCATTTCATGGGAAAGGAGGAGTCCGGGGTCTTTCGGAGCATATGCGACATGGTCGGTCACTTGGTGCTGGATATGATCATTGGGGCCTTGCTGCTGGTGATACAGAGGCCTTTGGAGCAAGACCAGGCGTGTACGTTGAGGGCTGAGTGCGTAGCGTGTGAGGCTTTTGGCCAAGAGTGATTTGGACAGAGCGAGAGGACGAGAGAACAAGAGAAAAAGTGACAATATGGAGGGGTGTAGCTTGGAACTGACCAAGGAATCATTATGGGTGTAACGGCACTTAGGGATTGGTCTTTAAGCCGATGGTGGATGAACCCGACATACGCGTGTTTCTTCACCCCCACTCTATGTCTATGGTATCACACCCTTTCTGACATTACACCCTCCTGAGCATCCCCTCTTCTCTCCCGTCCAGGCACACCGAAGCTTGCTGTTGTTGAACATGACCCTTCTTCGCATAACTGCCTTGTCATTTTGCTGCTGCCTTACACCAGCTCAAGACAGGTACCCTTATCGGATGCTGTTGCCAGTTACAGTGATGCTGTGTGCTTGTGATCTACTGGACGCTGCCATGGGCCGCCCGGGATGCCGTGGGCCGGTTGAAAGATGACGGAAAGGGCCATAGGAGTAGTTCGGGACAACCAACCCGAACGTGGGCGTATTGCTTGTTGTCTCTTTGTCTTCTATTTTCGATTTACTGCATATATCTTGTGATATAAACTTGGTGTTGAACTCGGCTAACTCCTGTTTCTGCTTCTAGCTCTAACCCCATCTTGTGATTCCTTGTGCCGACTTGCGCACTGGTGTTACGTACAGCATCAACTTAGCTGCAGCTCTCTTCCACCGGCTGCCTTCTAAAGATTACACACCTTCACCCCTCCCCCCCTAGGCTATTTTCACATTAGCATCCCGGTAGCAGCCGTGGCCTCACTGACACTCGGCAACGGGTGAACAGCGTCAGCAAAACATTACTTGACGGTTTATTTCTCGGTGGGGTCTCTGATCACTCGTGCCCTTGCATCTGTTTCTTCTTCGATTCTCTTTTTTATTTGTTTTTTGTTGTTTTTGTTTCTGTCTCCCCCCTCTTCTTGGGACATGGAAGGCTCGCTACATCCCGCTTATCAAGGTTACTCACGGTCACCGGAGCCTACAAGTAGCATTGCGTCTGCTCCTTCGATTGCCGAATCTGCACCATCACAATCTCTTTCTCGTCCGCTCGACTCAGCCAATCGTCCCGAGTCTGCGCATTCGGCGAGCGAGTCCCACCAACAAGGATCCAGGTAGGAAACGGCCTTTTTTTTCTCGAATCTGCATGGCGGCTCGGCTGTTGAGGGGTTTGGTGAATGGCTTGTTTGTCCTCTCCTTTGGTCCTCTTCTTTGCCTTTTGGGTCCCATGGAACGTTAATAGCCTGTTCTGGTGGCCGCACTGTAGTGGCGGCCTGGAGGAATAAGCTGTTGGCTAGGCTTGGACGTTTGCTAACAGTGGATGACTCCCTCGCGTGTAGTTTGGAAAGTTCAAGTCACCAAGCCTTTGGAAATTCAGCAACATATTTGGCCGACTCTCGAGCGACCATGGGCAATGAACCCGGCACTAGCCCTGCCCCGGGCCCGTCATCAGCAGGCGGTCCCGGTCCTTCCTCTGGTCCACCATCATTATTACCACAAACAGCTTCTGCCATGGGTGGGGCAGTCGGTAACTCGTCGACCAACGCTCACAAACGAGCATACCGACAAAGACGAAAAGATCCAAGTTGTGATGCTTGCAGAGAACGCAAAGTGAAATGTGATGCCACTGAAACAACTAGCTGTTCGGAATGTTCCAGCCGAAGTGTCAAGTGTCAGTTTACTAAGGAGACAAACAGACGAATGTCGTCGATCAAACAGGTCCAAGATTTGGAAAAACAGATGGAAAGAGTTAAAAGAGAGAACCTGTCTCTTCGCAAGATATTGAACGAACAGCAAGGCCCTTATTCAGCAGACGGAGAAGGTTTTGGTGGTGGCGAGAGGTTACAAGGCCGGCTTCCAGAGTCTGGTGTTGATCCACTAAAGAAACATAGGCCAGCAGCTATGGCTGCCATGAACGTACCATTTCCTAATGGACTTCCGGGTTATGAGAATGCCCGGGCTCAAGTCCGTCTGGCCTGTACCGGTCTCTTCAAGCTTCCACCACACGCTGGTGACGTCTCTTGTACTGTGATTGGTGCCTTTGACCCTAGAGTTCCGGAACTGCCACCTCATCGTATGATGCAACAGTTATTATACCATTATTATAACTCGGTGCACAGTATGTTCCCCATTGTACATTGGCCGTCGTTTAGGGAAAAGATTGATCGTATGTACACACGAGGTACGGCACGCGGCGAGTCGCCTGACTTTCTGGCGGTCTTCTTTTGTGTTATGGCCATTGGCAGTTTATCGTCGCCAGAACCACTAGCTGTTCATTATATTCACAGGGTTTATCATCAGGGCGAGCTGTTAGAGACAGCACGCAAATTGATTGATCCCTGGGCTAGTTCCGGGTCATTGGATCATGTCAAGGCGTTGACATTGATGTCAATTATGTTGAACGAGGTGAATCTCAAGTCGGGTTCGTTCATGTGGCTAGGTGCAGCTATCCGGGCGGCGCAATCGTTGGCTTTATATGCTGATTCTGGCCCTGGATGTATGGGTGTATTGGAGATTGAGATGCGGCGACGTGTATGGTGGACGTTATATGTGTTGGACAGAAGTCTCTCTACGGAACTCGGACGTCCAGTTCTCATTGATGATGCCGATTGTGATATCCCATTACCCGCGGGTGTAGACGATCACTATCTCAGCGAGGATGGTCCTCGAGTGCCACCAGGGTCTCAACCACTTACACATTCCTTCCTTGCTATCATTCACGTTATGAGATCTTACGGCCCGTTACTACGAACATTAAGCACACCGGTTGTCTCAGCCGCCAAAATTGCGTTACTTGACGAACACTTCAAGTTAGCACTTCGCAACTTTCCCGCCGCCTGCGGCCCAAATAGCTCAGAAAACATCAACCCAGAATTTCTAGCCCCATTAGCATATCTTTTAACCGCCCGAATGACACTCCACCGTCACAATCTTGGACCATCCTGTGTCCACGCGGCTCGACGTACTGCAGTCGAACAATGTATATCCGACTCACTCGCCATGTCCAACCTCCTCTCCCGCTGCAGCGGCGGTCTCGAATCTGCAGCAACATCCCTTCTCACAGTCCACATAACACGGTCCGCTCTTTTTCTGATTCTTGGCGGCTACTTCCAGGAAGCCGTGGTATGTGTGAGGGCGCTACGTACCCTCCACGGGTGGCGTGACGTCGCGTCTCCGTGTAGTAGATTCCTCGCCTTTTTCGTCTCCGCATTCATCGGCAAACGCACCGAACTAGCCCAACATTCTCAATTCTCTCAAGCCCCGCCAGCCCACCCAGCCATCCTCCGACTCGCAATGGACGAGGAAATGCTCGTCTACGTTAGTGCCGACCTGCAAGCCAGTATCGACCACGGCTGGCTCTGGTCCACCGGCTCCCCCGTCACCTGTGCTATCCCCATCGACCCCAACGACCCGTCCGCCCCACCGCAAGCCGGGCCCATCGCTGCACAACGTGCTGCCCCGTTCAGTATTGAAGCGCGAACGGGTCTCTCTGAGGAAGAAGCGGGTGACTATCGTCGTTGGGAACGTCTAGAACGCGCCATTCTAGATCTTATTACACCGGAGATGGCCCCGTTGACACTATCAACCCAATGGAGTGGCTCGCAGACTGTGGTTGCCGGACCGGTTGGTAAGACTGACGGGTCTGTCCATGTTGGTGCGAGTCCCGTGGCTGGGTCGGGTAGCGGGGAACATGTTGAGAAAACGGGAGTTCCCGCTGGTGATGGACATCAGGGTGGGAGTCAACAAGGAGGTCAGCGTGTGGCGAAGACTCGCATCAGCATTGCTAATATTTTGGACTAGAGTATATTTTTGTAACGGGGCCATGTTAATAAGTGTGTACGACGATTATTGTGTTTTATTTAGGTTTACTTATTCGGCTCCTTGTTGGGGTTTTTCCTTAGTCTTTACTTTCACTATAGATATCCATTCATTGTTTCCACCAAACCATGTCGTACATCCATCTCCCAATTTAACAAATACCATGAGTCTTGCCCGTCTTGCCCTGTAGCGAATGTGTTTCCTTGGAATAGTGGCCATGACCGCCACGCTTTCTATCACGGTGGGTGTGTCTCTGAGCCTGGATAAACGCCTCAACCTTCTCCATACTTTCCTCGTTCATCTGGCCCAACAAGTCCATGCACAGCTTGATATCATCAATCAACTTGTCACATCTCGGCCTGGTAAAGTCCTCTCTGACAACAACACGCAACATCTTCATCTTGTCCGTCTCCGGCGCCATAGTGTAAGCCGGGACAATCCATCCACGACCTCTCAACTGCAAAGCTAGCGCAAACTCATCGTAGAAGTGAGGCTTGCCTCCCTTGCCTTTACCCTTTGCTTGGTCCGGTAGACGGAAGGCAACAAGCGGGAGCCCCTTACCACCACCATCCGACATGATCTCGAAGCCGAGAGTCTTGAGGGATGCAGCGAGGTAGTCTGCCGTCTGGGTAAGGTTGGACATGACAGAGGTGTATCCTGACTTGCCGAGACGAATTAGCTGGTAGTATTGCCCAATGACTTGCGAAGCACCCTTGCTGAAGTTCAAGGTAAGTGACGACTGTTCAGCACCAAGGTAGTTAATGTTGAACACCAGCGATTGTGGAAGATATGTAGGTGAACGGAAAAGAACCCAGCCAACACCCGGGTAGACTAGGCCGTACTTGTGACCGGAAACGTTGATTGAGACAACATGAGGGACACGGAAGTCCCATTCCAAATCAGGGTTAACAAACGGCGCTACAAAGCCACCCGAAGCTGCATCCACGTGAATAGGAGTATCAAGACCCTTCTCTGTCAGGAGCTTATCAATCCCCTTGACATCCTCATAAGCACCGGTATAAGTGGTTCCTAGAATCGCGCAGATACCAATCGTGTTCTCGTCAACAAGATCCACCGCCTGTTCGGGATCAATTACAAAGCGTTCCCGCGTGCAATTGACATAGCGTTCCTCAATCTCAAAGTACCGGGCCGCCTTCTCCCAGCACACCTGCACGGCACTCGACATGATAATGTTGGGATTATCAAAGGGCTTTCCAGCGGCAACCCTGGCATCCTTCCACCGTCTCTTCATAGCCAAAACCGCCAACATGATAGCCTCAGAACTACCCACGGTGCTTGTCCCAACACAGTCACTCCCACCGCCGAGTAACCGACCAATCATACTCACACAGCGAGCCTGGATATCAGCTGTCTGGGGATATTCCTCATAATCAATAAAGTTCTTAGGGAACGCCTCCGTCATAAGCTGTTCAGCCTCCGGCTCCATGTACGTAGTGACAAACGAAGCCAAGTTGAGCATCGGATTCCCATCAAGTGAAAGGTCATCCTTAATCATGCGGTAGGCAATTTCTCGGGCCATTGGACCCTCGGGCATCGTGTGGCGGGGAAGTTCATGGGTGGCGATGCGGCTGCCGTATACGGGGGTAGTGTATGTATCCGGCGATGGTTCCTCATGGTGAGCAAGACGGAGAGCCTGGAGAGCGGCGGTTATGGGATCGGAGGAGGCGGAGGAAGAGGAAGGAGTTCCCGGGGTCGGGGGACTAGTGACACGGTTAAGATGAACCATTTTAATGTTTTCAGTGATTTTTTTAGAATTGTTAATAGTGTTGTAATTCGCAAGTTTGTTGTCCAAGAAATACTACCCTCCATAACAGCTTCCTACCCTCCAATATATACTCTTCACGCGTAAGTTACTACCCCGCACAAACACCCTTACCTGCCTACTCACTTTTGCCCTTTCCGCAAGGTCCATCGGCAACTTCACAACTTCCTGACCTATCCCGCATCCAATCAGACCACTCAAGTCCATGTCTCACCCCCACCAATTCCACCCACCGATCCCCAACCAAAAGAGAGCTCAGCTAATCCCAACCAAGTTGAACAACGCCCGGAAAACTACCTGATGAATATCCCCTCCCCGAAACACAAACCCACCCACTCACCACTCCCAAAAAACGTCATGTAAATTCCGCGTCCGTTATGTAAATCCCGTCTTTGTCACCCCACTTACACAGCAACATCCCGTTTCTGTCTCCAAACCCAGGGAATCTTGTCTACCTCGCCCCACTTGCACGTCCCAATTGGGCAACGCCATTCGTTGTCCCAAATTGGGAGCTTCCCCGCCTCATCCTCGTACAAAGCGGGTCCTCACGACGACAATGACGTAGTAATATATCGGCGTGACGTTACTCTGTGGCAGGCGACGTATAAGCTAATGCACGCATGCATGTATGTATAGGGAGACAGGAAATATCACGGGCGGACAAACGGAATAACTAGAAAAACGATCCATTAAAACAAAAAGTCTACCTTGAACGCACTGCATAACTGGAAACAACACAAGGAAAAAACAAACTCGCTCCGTCCAAAGTCAACAAGCCCACCTAACCATCCATCAGCTATGATATTAAAACCTCGTCTATACCGCACTGTAGCCACCCCGAGACCCCGAACTCTGCACAGTGTTCAACACCTTCCGAGTAAAGTCCTGCACCAGATAAGGCACGTCCCGAATCGCATCACTATGCGGAAGCAGGTCCCAGCCGCGGGCGCCATATCTGGTGTAGTTGAGCCAAGACCCGAAAATAAGGTAGGCACTAGTAAGCATAAACGCCCTACATCATGTTAGTTTTGTGACATTGTTGATTCCTTCCTTGAATGACTTACAAGATAATGAACCAAGTGAAGAAGCCCCAGCCCGCTGTTGACGTATCCCGTCTGACGTTCTTGCAAGCGTACTTAGTCGTCCAAGTGGCTCTCAAAGTCCCCACGGCATCTCCCTCATTAGCAAACCCATCAAACTTCAACGCCGCCCCATCATTAACAAACTGTCTTTCTCTCTCACTATCGCCGTCTGCCTCATTGAAACCAGCAGTCCCCGTCGCATTAACATAGTCAACCTCGCCCTTCCATTCTCCCTCATTTCCAACAACACCCGCGTCACAAACAAATCTCACCACCGCCTTCTTCTTAAACTGTTCCTTCCGAGGTCCGTCAATAGGGAAAACACCCCCGGAAAAGGTAACATCAAAGCCATCGTCTCTCTCTACTACATCCCCCACAAACGGGGCACCACCATACTTTTCCAAATCCCCAGCCAATGGTACCGCCTCTCTTACGGAGCTCTTATCCTCTCCCTTCTTCCGCACTCTCTGCACTGCACAAATCCGCGTTCCCTCGGGACAAGCCTCACTCGCCGGAACATCTTTATCTGCCCTCTTCAACGGGTTACAAAGGTCGAAAGTATACGTCGTATTATAAACAATCGAGCCCTCCGACAAAGTCGTCAGCAGTGAGTGTGGCCCTGCAAGCGGGGACAAGTCATATTTATGCGTCGGGGTCTCGATCGAAGAGCAAGAAAATGCAGCAGCCGCAAAGGGCGCGAGAAATAATTGCGCGGTCGTGGCTACTTTCATTGTCAAATGGCGCTTTTTTTTCTCGTGTCTAGGTCGTGAAGGAGCTGGATGGGCGCGGCACCAATTGCGAGTTGTATGGAACGCTGGGCAATCAGGTGCCAATGTAAATAGAAACACAAACAAGTGTTATAGTCGAGTTGTAGTGTGTGAAACGAGTAACCAGTTGGGGTTATCCGTAAAATTGAATGTAAAAAGATGTCGCCGATTCTTGAATCATCAATTCGAAAAGCTCAATCACAAGCCACACCTTCACGTCCACCTGGATCATGTCGTCATGAGCTCGCCCCTGCAGGCTGATGTCTCCACTTTTATATCACGTGTCAGTGTCACTCGGGGTAACCTAATACGTTGTACCAACATGTCTAACCCTTGGACATCTTGACATCATGTAAACGCAATATAAGGAATATAGAGCTTGTTACCACAATGCTTACAACAAATCACTAAGAAACAGAACACAATACATGTAGAACAAAGAAATTTCATTACATATCATTGCTGTATACACAAGCTTAGCCCACCCATCCGTTAGGAACGAGCTAAACATGTAGTCATGCCGAACTTCTAAAAAACAACACTCTTTGAAAAGAAAAGAAAAAAGATACCCAAAGTAACGCCGTTGACATCCGCAATTCCACCAAACGGAAGCGGGAGTGGAATCAACCCAATCCAAAAAAAAGCCAAGATAACAATATCCAAAAGGAAAGAAGAAAGAAAATCACCCATTTTCAAAGCTATATCTATAATTGAGGCATGTGTTGCGCTGGTGCTTGAGCCTGTCCCTGGACTTGGCCTTGAACATGTACTTGTCCAATCTGCGCTGGTTGTTGTCCCATCATCATCTGCGGTTGTTGCTGCCCCTGTTGCTGCGCCAGCAGTTGTTGTTGGCTCTTGAACTTGGCAATGGCGCGATGTTTATTTGCTTGAGAGAGCATGGTCTTTTTCAACAATTCAAGCTGCTCAGGCGTCGTCTCACCACCCATCTTCATTAACTGGTTCCGAACCATAGTCACGGCATGATTTTGCACAATAGTGTGATCGGAGGCATTGAAGTTGTTGATAATTTGTTGCAGAACTGCTTGCTGTTGTGCTTGGTTCTGCATCTGCATTTGTTGCTGAACCTGTTGTTGTGCTTGTTGCTGTGCCTGCTGCTGCTGTGCTTGTTGCTGCGCCTGCTGTCGAATCATTTGCTGTAGGTGGAGTTGTTGCTGAATTTGTTGTTGTTGTTGTAGGTTAGCATTGGCGCCTTGCTGGCTCATCATGAGCTGTTGGGCCTGCTGCACCTGTTGAACCTGCTGTTGCTGCTGTGCCTGATGTTGAGCTATGATAGCTTGCATATGCTGGGCGTTGGCACCATTAAAACCCAAAAGTTGCTGTTGTTGGGCTTGAGCCTGGGCCTGGGCTTGGGCTTGCTGCATTCTAATCATTTGTTGACGAGGTACAGCGGACATTTGCTGGCCATTGTTCATTTGCATGGCCATTTGAGGAGTAATCATGTTTTGACCCTGCGAAACAGCCTGCATCATGTTTTGCTGCTGGTTTTGTTGTGCGTGCATACGCATCATTTGCTGTTGGCGTATCAGGTTTTGATGCTGCTGTTGCTGCTGCTGCTGCTGCTGCAGATAGTGCATCTGCTGCTGCGGCGGCAAGTTTTGGAACGCAACATTGTTGACAATGTTGTTGGCTGCTATTTGTTGCTGCATAAGCTTCTGCTGCATAAGCTGTTGTTGCGCCATGAACGCAGCACTTCTAATGCCAGGCGCCTGGTTCTGCCCGTTAAACACTTGACCGCTCATGTTGCTGTTTGCTTGCATCATTGCTGGAGGAGGACTGGCTTGGGGCATACGAGGTGTCGGCACCATGGCAGGTCTGACACCGGGTGTGTTAGCCTGCCCCATAACAGGAGTAGCAGTAGCGTTAGCCATCCGTGGAGTACCCTGATGACCACTCTGGTGACTTCTAGCCGACATACTAACAGCCATGGGCACAGAGTTGTGCATTGACTGTGGTCTAGGAGGACTCCCAGCATTGTTGGGCTGGGCGTTAGGCATGTTGCCTCCATTAAGCATAGGCGAAGAATTGGGAATCGGGGTGCCGTTACGAACAACCGGCGAGGAAGCTGGCGGGACGGCTTGCTGGTTGGGGAACCGCATGTTGGCCGCAGACACATTTGCCATTGACGGAGTAGCATTTGGAGGGACAGCGTTGGCAATTTGCGGAGTCCCTTGGCCAATGTTTGCAGGCGCCGGGATGGGTGTCGCGTTAGGTGCTACTTGTGGAGCCATGTTACCCATGGGCATACCTTGCATAGCACCCAGCTGTTGGGCCTGGTTCTGTGCATTCATAGCCCGTTGCATCGCAGCATTCGCCTGAGCAGCTCCGGCCACCACCGTAGGTACATTAGTGCCAGGTCCAATGCGCATATTCTTGGCCATCATGCCACCTGCGCCAGTAGTGACACGCTTTTGGTTTGCAAGCTGTTTAACGTTCTGATCGTGTATCTTTTGTTGCTGGAGTTGTTGATCGCGGAGGTTCATACTATTTTGCTGCTCTTGCTCCTTGATACGCTGCTCTGCCATCTGCCTCTCTTGCTCGGCCCGGCGGTTTGCTTCGGCCTGTTTCTGTTTAGCCTTTTCTTCGGCCAGCTTTTCAGCTTGCTTCTCAGCCTGTTCTTTCCGAATATCAGCAAGTCGAGAAAACCGCTCAAATGTGCGACTAGCGGCAGAAGAATCAGCATCACCAGTAGTAGCTGTACTAGGAGCATTAGACGCAGTATTAGCAGTCCGCTCATCCAGAATTCTCATAAAACGCTCATTTTCAGCAACCATGGCTTCATCAGCTTCCATCTCGGCCACAGTACGCTTCCGGCTTTGTGGTTGGGGAGGTTTTTCTGAATGTTGGGTGTGCGCAAATGCTTCGAGGAGGGCAATAGTTTCGAGGTAATCTTTGGTGGGTTCCAGGAACAAGTCCGGCGTCGTGTTGAGAAGGATCTTAGCTTCTACTTGGCGCATATTGCTGCTGTCAATCTCTGTTCGGGGCTTTTTGGCTGGCGGTTGAGATACAGTAGGCGTTGGAGGGACGGTTCCCATGGGTGTCGGAGGGACCTGGTCGTCTGATGGTGTAATAGCCTTGACCATGAGATCAGTCGCAAAGGTTTCTGGTGTTGGAAAGAGAACCACTGTGAAAATCTTCGTCCTCCGGGAATCCACACGGCGCACCGCCTCGTTCTTAGACTTGATCTTGTCCTTAGATCCATCTTCCTTCTTTACCACGCTAGAATCCATAGGAAAAGGGACATAACCGGATGGCGTTACAAAGTTGCTGGAATTGTGGAGAGAAGCGTGTTTAGCCTTTTGCTCTACATTCTCTCGCTTTTCCTTTTCTGGGGTTTCTTCGGCCGATCTGTGATCGTGTACTTGTACAATCAAGCAACCATCGTAAAAAGAAACACCAAGCGAGGTGAAGTAAAAGACAAGGTCGTGGGGCACTGTTCTTAAGCGGAGATGTTGCACAAAGGCGCGCATAGGAGAGTTATATGAAAATACACTGTCCTGTTGGTCGAATTTAAAATGGTTCTGGTAGAGGTGGACGATCAGAGACGGTGGCTTGCCGGCATGTTTCTTCAATATGTATTCGGGTTTAACATCTAGAGCGTAGTAATTGAGTTAGTAAACCACTTAAAATGGACTTTGCACAGTTCTATCATACCAAATGGTAGGCGTTCAGCAGCTGTTGGCTCTGTGGGTTTCTGTACGGCAGAGCCGCGGGCGATGGCGTTGTTACGGGCCGAAGCAGCCGATGAGGAATCCAGTCGAGTCTTAATCGCTGGAGGCCGGATCGGTGTCTGCTGACTTGGTGGGTTTCCCAACTGAAACTTCTTTGGGCCAGAAGCAGTACGCGCCACGGGACCGGCTCCACTAGGCCGCTTCATCTTGTTCGCAGACGTCGGGATGATGGGCGGCATTATCGGCGTTGCTGTCACAACTGGAGGCATAATGGCAGGTGTACGGAAGGCGCAAATGCCGTCCAGGACAATTTACAAAAAAGGCGTAGGAAAGCGACAGGTTTCGTCGGGTCTTTGGAGGAAAAAGGCAATGTCAAATGTTGTAAGCGCAGCTCGTGGCGCAAAGCATGACAATGCAAGAGCAACACAAAAAAGCTGTCACGAGGAGGTGCAGATGGCCGGATACCGGATATGCGCCCAAATGGTAGGGCGATGCGACACAAGACAATGCAGAGATAATTGAATGAAAAAAAAGACGATTCGAGCGTGATTATATGAACGCGGGGTGAAGAACTAGTGAGCAATTGAAGGATGCGATGCGCTCTAAAAGCGGGGGAATAACACAAACTAAATGCAGGTAATAACTAGTCGACAAAGTGCAGTTAAAGTGTCGAAACTTGGAAATGCGTCGCAACACGTCGAGGGAGGAAAAAAAGTTACCGGGCTCTCGGTCAGATTGCAACAGTATAGCGAGGCGAGTAAAGTGGTAGGTAAAAAGCAGGCGCGCTCAAATTGAATGACAAGGGCGAGGAATAAGAGCGAAAAAAAAAAGAGCTTTGAGATGGGCCTGCAATTGAATTTTACGGTCGGAAAAAAGGAAATCGTGGTGTATGTGTTGAGAATCAATGGGGTCGAGAAAAGTCAATTGGTTTAACAATGTTTTCTATGTGGTTTTGATGGTTTTTGATGATATCAACCAGTTCTAAGTACAAATGGGTTTGCGCGAAAGATGTGGGGTTGTCGTAATTAGGAAGCAAGGTTGAAGGGAAATAATCATAGGCCTGTCGCGCTTGAAACTGGGAAAAAAACGCTAGGGCGGCGACACGTGAGAGAAATTGTCACGTGATTAGTCTTAGCAATTGAAGTAATGTATTAGACACAGAAATATGCATTACAAAAACGAAGAGCGTAACAGCAAAGCTACAAGTAGAAACACTATATATTCCCCGGCTGTGAGGAACTACTGCAGGCGTATCAACCAGTCGTCTTGCAGTCTGGTACCATCCACGACAGTGACACCCTTTCCACGGCCTGTTCTCTCGTCGTTCTCCCACCACTTGCGCTTCAATGAGCGTTGTTCTTCCGTCTCACATTCACTGTCGGCAATAGCGCCACTGCCGCCCTCAGCACCGACAACTACAATAACTTCGTAGCGGTACCAGGTCTGGAGTTGCGAGATAAGACTTCCTCTGTCTCCGCAGAGCGACTCCTGGATGTAAATGACCTCAGGGTTGATAGTACGGAGCATAGACATGTGGCCGTTAGGAGTGGTGTAGGTCAAAACTAGAGCCTGGTTTTCAACGAGACCAAGGGCCTGCGAGAAAATGGCGTTGTAGGCGGGAGTGCTGCTGGAGCCAGTCATACTGTGTGAGATATTAGTGATCGTGGGAGACTCCCGGGATTGGGGCAGTTGGGGTGCTACGTACAGTGGGGAACCGGAAGGAGATTGCGGCTGGTCGGGACCAACATGGCAGAAGGACGAAGCGGTAGACGGGGCAGTATGGCTGTACGATGAACCAGGAGCAGCGTCTTTGTCCTTGAAACCAGGAGCGTAAATCAGGACGTGGAGCTTGGTCTTAGAAAAGTCAATGTTCTTGGGGATATGCGACAGAATAGACTGATGTGCTTCAGTTAGTAAGTTACACTTCGGGTACCATATCACAAGCCTATCAACTTACAGCTTGCTCATGAAAGCCGGGGTCCTCGAGGTTGGCGGCAACAAAATCAGCGGATACAACGATTGCCACCTTCTTGCGGTTGGGGCTAGACGAAATACGCGAGCTGGAGCTCATGCGAGAGGCGGGGCGGACATTCAAGGTTTCGGGCGAGACGGGGGCGATGGGAGCAGGGACGGCTTCCCGGGCGATGGGCGTAGACTTCTGGGACGGCGGACGGGGCTGTGACTGGGATGGCGGCTGCGGCTGAGGCGAATCGATGCGGTTAACATTGGCGCCACGGTTATGCTTAGCGTCGGCCTCTTCCGACCAAGTCTCATGGTCACGGAAGGCGGACTTATCCTCCTCCCGGATGGGACCGAGACTGGCGGTAAAGGCGGGGAAAGCTGCGGAAATGCCACCTACGATGGATTTGCCAACGTCGACCGGACTAGGGGCACGAGCGAGGGCATCATGCATACGCGACTGCCAACTCGGCGAACGGCCGCCATCCTCGTGGTTGTGCTGGGTGTGGAGGTGGCGAGGACTGGGGCTAGGCGTTCCGTTGTTACGGGCCCGTTCAGCAGCGGCGGCGGCCGTCTTTTCGGCGGTTTCACGGTCGACAAGTTCGGGACCCGAGGACGAGTCATGGTGCGGGTTGCGGGTTTCGTTTTCATCGTAGTAATCAAGGCCGGCTTCGGCTTCCTCTTCGTTATCTTGACGGCTGATGACCCAGGCGGCGACACCTAGGGTGGCGACCGCGACTGAGACGGTCAATGGGACCCAGAAACCCCAGGCGCCGCGACGGCGCGACGATGTGGCTTCAGACATGATATGACGGATCACACTATGTGTCGCGTATCAAGGCGATTTCGAATGGGGTAGATAAACGGTGGTGTTTCCAAGTAAATAGTAGGCGAAATAGTACTAGTCTGGGCTCAGCTGGGACGGCAGACAGAAGGTTGGCGCAAGGGACTCGATTCAAAATTCCAACTCGGAAGCCTCTTCTTTTCGCATACGGCTCTTCGTACAACCGCCAGGATTGTCAAGCAACGAATATTCGATAAAGAGGGGCAGTCGCAAGGCGAGGGTCAAGTCGTCGCAATCACGGATTGGCGAAGGGATTTCGGATGCGAAGAAAGAGATGTAAGTTTTGAACAAGAGAAGCTTGAGCTTCCAACTCTCGCTTGTGGATTGTGGCAGTCCTCTTCCGGGGTTGGTCGAACTGACTGAGCGGGTCCTACAGAAGGGCTGAACCTGCGTTGATGAACTGGGGTCCAGTAAAGGAACCTGCAAAAGTCATAAGCGGGAGGCACGAGCACAACAAAAGCCAGGGCAAAGTGGAAACGCGCGATATTGGAGAGCAAAGCGTAGAGACTAGATTTAGCTTAAAGAAGAACTTGAGTTTGGATATTCTTGGTCTTTAAGGTGGTGGACATGGGCGCGTTTTTGTTTTTTGTTTGGTTGTTTCTGTGCCTTGGATCTTATGCTTGATCAGATGGTAGTATCGAGTGACCCAAGAAATAGAAGCAAAGTCACGTTGGGCGGAATGTCACAAGTGATAAATACCGACAAAGAGATTCCTCTACTTTGGTGTGTGCTGAGGTGTGCCGTGCCCTGCCTAAATTCCTGCTTCCGGGCAGTCCTAGTTCTACCTCGGTTTGGTTCACATACATGTGTACTCTATCTACAAAATGTGGCTGGTAACAAAAACCACCCAAAACGGCACAGAAAACCCACACACAAGATAGACGTCCCAGCGAGACCCGGTTCGTGGAGCTTCTTCTATGTTTATTGTACAGTATATGGAGCTTGCGGATGGACAATAAAGTAACCCATAACCATGTCTGTTTTGACGACGCGCATGGTGATTGGCCGGAACGAGGGACCGAGAGCCACAAAGTAAACAAATCGCCACAGTA
Source organism: Huntiella moniliformis (assembly GCA_000712465.1). Taxonomy (NCBI): domain Eukaryota; kingdom Fungi; phylum Ascomycota; class Sordariomycetes; order Microascales; family Ceratocystidaceae; genus Huntiella; species Huntiella moniliformis. Next base: position 140,977 of record JMSH01000001.1, on the reverse strand, counting down.
GGAATCGAATCAGGGCAACATTGAGGCGGGTCAAAAAGTTGGTTTGAAACGGGGCTACTGGTGGTGTTTATGGTTCTTGTACGGGGAATTGTTGATCTACAAAACTGCAAAGGTTCTCTGGTTTGTGTACATGTATTGAAAACAATATAATGCAGTTACATCATTGGTCAGTTTTGTCAGTCTCGCCAATTTATGTCATGCTGCAGTATGTAGTCATCCTAGCGTGTCGCAAGGGATCAACCGAGGTCATGGATCACTGGTTTGTGACTTGAAATGTTGAATTCTTGAAACCAAAACTGGAGCTTTAAAATGTCACTCAAGCCTCTTGTAGCACGAGATACCTTAAGGATGACGTCGAACCTATATTTGTCACCTGGCATGCATTATCGCATATATTGACAGCTGACACAAACAACTTCACACTTGGGATAACACTTTAAAAGACAAACAATTATTTCATTGGGTATAAAGCACTGATAACAGTACAAACTAGAACGAGCTGGATGGTTCGGATGACCCTTACACCCAAGACTTCCTCATTTTAAAAGATGGAAAAGAAGCTGCTTACAGCATGGCAATACCGGCCAGGATGGCAGCACCCATACCGATGGCGGCACCGGTGGGGGCAGCGGCGGTAACAACGGCACCAGTGTTAGTGGTCTGGGCAGCACCCTATAGAATTTGTTAGTATGATGGTCAATTGATTATCGTGGCCTGTGTCCGGAGAAACTTGCAGTAGAAGCGGCAGTGCCGGTAGCGACAACAGCACGCGAGGTAGAGGCAACCGAGTAGACAGCCGAGCTGGAAGCCGAAGAGGCAACAGACTCAGAAGCAACCGAGGAGGAAGCAGCCACCGAAGAGGAAGAAGCAGCAACGGCCGAAGACGAAGCAGCAACCGAAGTCTCAACGGGCACAGAGGCCGAGGAAGAAACACTAACCGAAGTAGCCAGGGTGGTGGCAGCAGCGGTAGCCTCGGCGGTGGTGGTGGCTTCCGTGGCGGAGGTGGCAGCGGGGGCCTGGACGGTAGTGGAGACGACAGCGGCGGTGTCGACGGCACTAGAGGTGGCCAGGGTGATGGAGAGACCGCATGACTCAACGGCGGCCTCGACCTGGGTACCGTAGTAGCGCCAGATGTTGTAGGTCAGGGCGCACTCCTCGCAGCCGTCAACGTAGGCCAACCAGGTGGCGCTGTCGCAGCCGAGGGTGCTAGCCTCCTCAATGGCGTAACCTGGGGAACAATCATGAATGTTAGTTGTGGGGATCTAGAGCGTGGGGGGTCGTTAAAGTGCGGGAACATACCGCAGTTAGCGTGACAGTTGTACTCGGCGCCGGTGACAGCGCGGGAGTCAAGAGCCATGCGCTTGAGGACATCGAGGTGCATGTCAGCAGCAGCGACGGTGGTGGCAAGAGCGGCAACGGTAGAGAAACGCATTTTGAAGGTTTGTGGGGGTGGTTGATGATTAATATATTATGTAAAGAAGAAACAAAACTAAGAGCGAATGACTGCAGAAGACTTTGCAAGGAAGACTGGAACTGGATGAGGATGGGAAAGAAAAGAAGAGAATCAGGTCATGAAAGACGGGACATGTCGTGCCTTTTTATCTTGCGTCGGCCTCCGACTATTACACACAGTCTCACAGTGACATCCAGTTCAAGACGGAGGACCCAGTTCCCCTTCTCGGCACATCATTCCCACTCCATCCAGCATCCCACCCGCCTACTAGCAGACTCCTCGGAGTTCTCGCTTGGCAATGACTACGCAAGCCTGACTTAATGCCAAGACATCCCACTACGATCTGATAAACTCTGCTCCGCACGTCCCCGGTCACAATGCCGGATTAGGTGAAGAGGCAATAGACTATGAATGACTAGTTGGCATGTGCTGGCAGGCAGTTTGGCTTCCCAATAGAGTACAGACTAACACTAGCACTAGAGACGGTAACTTGGGTTCCACTGTACATACATACATACATACATTCAAATTTGTATGGGCCGGAAGATTTTGTTCTGTTCCGTACTGAGGGTATCGGACTAGGTCGTCGTTAGCCTGCCGGTTGATACTGCTCAATTACCTGAGTCAATAGTTTCTCACGACGGCGAACACTCACATGGGAAATATTGTTCGATACACGCGGAATCAACATGGCATCGGGATAACATTTCCGAGCTATTTGCACTTTCTCTGGCCTGATTTGTACGGTTTACAAAAGGACTTGGGGGTCACAGGCGGCAAATGTTGCATCCTTGACTTGGCTCCAGCTTATCAGATCCGGTCGACGCAGGGCCTAGGAAAAACAGGTAAAGTGGGGTATGACATTCCCATTATCAGATTCTTTTTGCCGTAGTATTTTCATGTGTCTACTTCATGCTATTTAGTCACTGTTGTACTACATTTCTTGGCCCGGTTATAATCAAGTATGTATTACAGCTCGGCCAATAGTATTTTCGTACATATATACAGCAAGAAAATGCTACTATAACGGTGATATTCTATGCTCATGAACCATCACCTCATATAACACACCACCCGGCCAGAAACACATCCGATTTTCGGCCATACACTATACCCTACGTACAATATTCACATGTAATCAAGGCCTCCGACTCTCTAAATACCCTCGAAAAAAATTAGCGGAGAAAAAAAAGTAGCCAGCCCCTTCATAACTGGGCACATCATCAGCCGGCAGGCTTCCTTCGAAACCCCACCCGAAAGCGCTATTGGAGTTCAAGAAACATGGATAGCCAGACATGAGAAATATTGATCTAATCAGATCATCTCCAACCAATCACACATCGCCATCATCGGCCGATGCCCCACTTCTGGCGGTGGATGACAGGTGGGTGGCAAGCCTGCAAATGGGACCCGGACCACCAACGGACATGCGCCATTGGCCTTGATCTTGGATTGGAGAGCGTTACATGGGACTTCTTGGGGGATGCCGGAAGAAGCAGGTGGTATAGAAAGATCTATAGGATGGACAAGTGGATATGTATGAATCTGGAGAAGGTGGAAACCAGTTTGACCGGCGATCCTATGGACATAGATGTTATCCTACGGTGCCTGAGATTACCAGTTTTCATTGTACAAATATCGGGTGTACCTGCTGGTAGGAATAGAAACCGCGGGGACGGGAATAGGTTTAAACAAGATTCACATGTGACAGGTTCTCTACGCAATGGTTCGTTTGCACACGGAGCAAACAAGCTTGAAGGGGCCTGGAAAACTCTATTCCGCATCCGCAGGCCTGCCAAGTTGTGAACGCGTGGCTGAGCAGGCAAGTAAAGAATGACGGATGAGTCTAAAGCTGCCAGAGTCAGGGATAGTCTCGGCCCTGTATAAGTCTGTGACGACAAGACGACAAGGTTATGATGCATCGGGCTGCAGAAAATCGGAATGTGCATATGTACACTGATTGTCTCGGGCTGTATATGACAGACATCTTAACGGTCAAGGCGTTGTGATCTCATGGTCCTTTTTGAAAGGGAGGTTGCATAACAGAAATACCTACTTGGGATATTACTTTTCTTGTGATTGTCTACATGTTGATCGGTGAAATATCTGTACGTAATGAGGCATAACATGTAGAGACCAAGGTGGAACGCCGGTGGCTAAAAGTTAAATTACATGAGCGAATATTGATAGTAGCTGATCGGGGATGACGACAATGCGCGGAATGCTGACATGCGTGTATACAAATATGTATATATGTCTAAGCGAACAGACCTCGCGACAACGTAAAAGATTGATCTGATAAGATCTGGAGGAAAGATAATGATTTCTTTGAAAATCATGGTTCGTTGTGGGCTTGTGCGATGGCTAACGATAGGGTTAAAACCAACATGCATCGCTATAGGGTTATTGAAAGTTATTTATCAACCCTGACATGATCATTGAATTAACCCTGTAATTGCTTAAATGGTTGCATACGAAATGACGGGGTATATTAAACTGTCCACACAAAGATGTCGACGTCATGAATCGAAAGAATGAATACGGTCAAAGTCTCTTTATATAACTACCACTTTAACCTATGATAACCTTCTATTAAGTTTCAAGTTTGCCAAACAAACCAACAAACCCTGACACCAAAAGCCACTTCAAAACCACAAAATCACGTGACACGAACCACAGGTATGACGCATACCAAGCACTTCCAAATTTGGCGCCCGTCGCAAAGCATAATCAATCCGCACATGGCTAGAAAATTCCAAGCATTGTCCATCAAAGGTTGTTTCCATATCGATTGTGTGACCATTTCCTTCCCAGACAAACGCAACTACCCGACAATCCGGCACACACACACAGAAGGAAAGAGCATTATAAGAGATCTAGTTGGTTTCTTTTTTTCCTTGAAATCTTGAGTAAGCCGTACCGCCAGACGAATAGCCCGGGACTAAACCGCGATTAGCAGCCGGATTTCCTCCGTCTGCCCCGCTTCGACCACTATGGCGACTGAACATGGAATTGAACTTTATTCTAACACCATCATAGGCACTGCGCATCCACATCGGATTCATCCGCACTATCCTACCCCGTATTCTATAAACATGCCTTCCGCCGTCACGGGTCCATCGCCCGGTGTCCAAGCACTTATTCTGTGCGGTCCCGGATCCTCCTTCACCACCTTCAACACGAATCCCGATGAGAACCCAAAGGCCCTGTTGCCCATCGCCAACCGGCCTATGGTGTGGTACCCAATTGAGTACTGCTACCGGAGTGGTATTACGGATATCACTCTGATCTGCCCTGGCTCCGCAAAGGCCGCTATGCAGTCGGCTATGGCTACCAACCCCGTTCTTACCAGTCTTCCTCACCCGCGCCCGGAGATTCTTGCTCCCGTCGACCTTGAACACACTATGGGTACCGCCGAAATTCTCAGATTACCCGAGGTTCAGACTCTTGTTACAGGTGACTTTGTCGTGTTGCCTTGCGATCTTGTCTGCGACTTGGCTGGCGATAAACTTTTGCACGCGTGGGTGACGCAGTGTGCTAGTCTCGCTGATTCTGTTGGGTATAACCCTCTCGTGGACTCTAAGAACATTAAGCGCAGCAGCGGTCTTAGTGTCTTCTACGAGACCCGTGGTGAGGCCCCCCGTATCAAGGGCGAAGAAACGGATTACATTGGCGTCACTCGTATTCCCGCCACTGCGGCATCAACCGAGGAGGGTTCTCTTCTTCCCGATATCTCCAACTTGGTTGTCTCTATGCCTACCGACTCATACAAGGACCTTGTCGAAAACAACAAGGGAATTCCCATGCGCCACAGTCTTCTCCGGAACCACCCCCGCGCACGCTTCATGTCGTCAAAGCGTGACGCTCACATCTACATTCTACCCAAGTGGGTCATGGGGTTCATCGCGGCCAACGAAGAATTCGAATCCCTCGGCGAGGACGTCATCGGCTGGTGGGCCAAATCAACCTGGCAAGACGGCCTTGGTGCCAAGCTTGGCCTGGGCCCCATTCTCAACCCCAAGAAGAACGAAGAGAACCATCCTTCCCACAATGGCAGCGAGACCGCCTCTGTGGCTAACGGCGAGAGCAGCGGCGATAAGACCACCGAAGGACTTCCCGAGAGCTTGGTTGTTCCCATGCCATCTATCCAGGCTTATATCCACCCAGTTCACCCTGCCGACCCTGCTGGTCCTATGATTCGCCGTGTGGACACAGCTAAGCTTTTACTTCACGTGTCTTTACAGTTGGCTAAGCTCCCGTCAATTGAAGAAGTTGGTGCTGAGACGGCGTCACCATTTGCGCATGCGCGCAAGGTTGCCTACCCTGATGGTGTTGCTTCGCGGACGACGATTACAAAGATTGACTCGCTTGTAGCGGACAACGTCATGGTCGAGGAGAAGACCTCCATCAAGGAGTCTGTAGTAGGAGCCAACTGTGTTTTGAATGAAGGAGCTAAGTTGGTGCAATGTCTGCTGATGGACGGTGTCAAGATCGGAAAAGGTTGCAAGTTGACGCGGTGCATCTTGGGTAAGCGGTGTGTTATCGGTGATGGATGTGTCCTGACGGACTGTGAGGTGCAAGAGAACCTTTTGGTGGAAGCACAAAGTAAGTTATTTCCCTTCAAGTGTCTGTGTCTTTGTCGTGTTGTCATCATGGTGAGTATCGGAGGGTTTGTACTACAATACCTATTAGGGTTGTTCGGGTCCGGAGCCGTAAGTCTGTGCAACATTGGTGACAGAGACACAAGACACATTCCAGAATTAATTGTATGATTGGCATTCACTAACGGGTATAATCTACAACAGCCGAGCAAAGGGAAGAGCGTCTGATGAGTTCCGAGGGTTTGGAAGCGTCAGATGACGAGATGGATGCCGTGACAGGCGATGAATAGAGAAAACAGAACAGCATGTTAAAAGTTTGGTTAGAATTAATGAAGGAAATGATTTTTTTACAGCAATATTGGACAAGGCTAAGCTGAAAGCCCTTGAAGATGAGGAGAGCTGGTAGTTGAGTCTACAAATTGAGAGTGGCGATGTCAGACTATCCCGTAATCACGGTTCATTATCCAATATAGAGGGATACTTATCGAGGGGTCAAGAGGAAACCAAGATTCAAGATGAGGAATGAACCCAGATGCACGAGAAGGGGTCGATGGAACATCTAGACCTCTTCGGTAGCATCAGATCGATCGGCTCAACTGTCTGATTGGGCAGCAATGCATTTCCACGTCCCGCACCCTGTCCCATTGATTTTCCCAAAACCCCGTGACTGACTTGCTGATAGAGATATGAGACAAATTAAGCCGGTGTCCCGGCCTGAATGGCCCGTTCGGGATATATTCTCCACACCGCCTTAGTTATCCGATCCGAGGATCCTTTGGCCGATGGATGGATGAATGTACCCCCACGGGTAAAGTATGATATGTGCATATCAGACACATGAAGGTACGATTCAATGTGGGTAGAACCAAGTTGAGGGAATGGGAACAGACGCCCGGAAAAAGCAATTATGCTTACTGTAACGGGGTGCGTGTAGAAGACTGTTGCCAGCTCAGCAGGTAAGATTGACGGGGGATCATCCAGGACGTGCATGGACGGAGGAAGAGGGATTGTTCGGGGACTTTACTGTTGTGTTCTTTGGTATAGATGACGGGTCATGTGGCCGGGGAGACATTCATTATGGTGGAGGCGGGATCAATAATGTGTGGTTGCATACTATTGACATATTGCCGGTATATCAGGGTGTATATATAGACTACTGCATAGAAAACAGCCTGTCTTAAGAAAGAAAAAAGTGTGGCCAAGTTTCACCGGACATAGAAGAAGTACATGTGTACGTTTTCTCCGTATGTCATATAAGTGTGTACATTCAACATCTAATACATGAAGGGTCACTGGTGAATAAGCAAGAAGGATGCGTAATCCGACGGGATTTTCCAAGACCGCGGAGTTTAAACATATGCCAAGTCATGCCCTCAAGGTAGCGGCCACTATGACTTTGAATCCCGACTCTAAACACTGGCGTGGCGGGGAATATTTGATGATATCGTGCTTTTTCTTGGCTTGTTACTATCATAGGAGGATGATATGACCCCGCCTCTGCCCCGCCTCCTACATGCCGAGTCCGACCTATGTGTAAGTATGTATAGACTTAGCTTGTCAGTGAGCACGAATGAAACAAACAAAGATGGACTGTATGGATCTTTGTTACCTCCAAGCCACATTATGTCACGCTGCGCCATACCATGTTCCCGTTTCCTCGTGTTCCCTCTTCTCTTCCCACCAACTTAGACGTCAAAACTCGACGTGCATATATGTATGTACATATAAACGTCAATAACCCCGTTACCCTCTTTATCCCTAGACAACATGAAATCCGGGCGAGACCCTGAGAGGTAACATGCAGCCAACACGGCAGAGTAATCGCACAAGGAAGAATCCATATAACTATGACCCCGCTACAAACTGCATGCGTAACTACCAGACATAAAATGGCAGCAAGGGATTCCTCTCCACTCCAACGTCTCGGAAGATGGGCGTTCCGGACAGCTTACCCTGTGTTCCTATCTAGAAGGATTAACTGGTCAAGTGTATGTATGTACATGAGAAAACCCTTGGACAGAAGATAGTTGGTATGGACCCTAAAGGATTTATATGTATAGTATTCGGGATCAAGAAACGGATATACTCTTGTGGCATATGTCATGTTCCTACGAGAAGGTTTTCTCAGCTTCTAGTGGTTCTGTTATACATTTAGATTCCATTGTTTTGTGTGGCAACGAAGGAGGTTTCTTTTTTGCCACTGGTTTCCTTCGAGAATGTTTAGGAAGAAAATAGGTGTGGTAGTGTTACTATACTGAAGTATCTCTTCGGTCCCGAACTGACGACTTGAACTGGGACGAACTAGGGTTGGACCATGTATCAACAGGGTACACTCTTGTACTTGAGAGTTAAAATAACAACTATCAGAGTACTAAACAGCCCCATCTCATGACGACATTGAGTCCCGCCTGTCAACTTCCAAGCAAACCCCTCATCGGACTCAATCACGTTACATTCGTAAAGGTCCCGAACGCCTCCTGTCCTAATACACACACTAAAATGGATTTCCGTATTGAAAAGAGCCGGCAGTTCCTTCAAGCCTCCTACAGTTGTTGGGATAGCAAGATTCCCCGGTAGACCCGCAGCTGCCACGACTGGTTCACCGAACCAATCAAGGACAAGGCCACTCATACGGTATCCTGTTATTGATGGACCCCACTAAAAGTTTGTCCCAAAACGTATTGAAAAAGGGCAAATAAAAAGATATAGTAGACTATACGGGGGATCCCCTTCTATCATAACTGCCAAGCATTAACTAATAGTCCGTAGCAGCCGATGCTAGCTGATAGCGGTTGTGCGGGAGCACAGACGATGGGTGCAGCCGGTCTATTGTAGTGCGGGAGGATAACACGGGGCGATCAAGTTGACCAGGCCTTTCCGCTCAACACGAGGGTCCATGGTCGAGGAGGGCCCGGGAATAATACGGCGATCAAGTGTTCCGATATCCCGATATCCCGACGATCTGACAGATGCGACAAGGAACATGCGCATGCGTACAAACATGACTCGAGTTCCGAATTTCTGGGAGATACGGGAAATAGCAAATAAACAGAGGTTGGGCGGGGGGTTTAGATTCTAACTGACACTTTACCAACCTTGAGAGCAAATGAGGAAACCCAACTTAATGAGAGAACAACGACGTATGTATAGAACAAAAAGGCCATGTATGATAAATACCGCAAACATTCATCCGGCAGTTCAGAAGTTTCCAAAAGGGTATTATGCATGAAAGAGTTCCCAGCCAGCCGGACAGACCGGTGGAGTTCTGAGAGAATACAAAGAGAGACAAGACAGTAACCCGGTGGATATGAATATGAGGTAACATCCGGAAAAGGAGGAGTGGGAGGATACAAAAGAAGAGGGAGAAGGGAGGTCGGGAGGTAATCAAGCGTATACTTGGCTACAGGAGGGTGTGGACCTCATCTGGGATGGTCCTGGCCTTTGGAATGAATATGGTGGGGCATGGGACTCGCTTGAGGTTTTGTGGCGCTGGTATTACTTGTGTAAAGAGAGAAATGCGGTATTTTGGGGGAAACCAGGAGAATCTATCAAGGTAAGGAAAAGAGAATATCCGATACGGAATCATGAGTCATGTTAAGTGTGTAAATGCCAAGGCACACACAGAGAGAGTCACCGTACTGAATACCGACGATACAGTCAGTTATGGACATGTGGAGTTTCCGCGGCTAAATTAACAGGGAAGTACATACACATGTATTTTACCGCCCCGGGACGAACAAGGAAGGTGGGGCGTTGGATACACAGACATAACATTGGCATTACCGGAATTGGAAAAAAACGACATGATTCAGTAATAGAGTTTTTGACGCACGTCTTGCAAGCGAAACTGACTAGTGTGTTTGTATGGGGTTTATTACGGTCAGCAATTGTAGCTGTCCTGTCTAGGGATTTATGCATCCGGACAAGCCGAGAGGAAGAAAAAAGCAAAATGGCGGAATTTGGGGGTTTATTTGTTACGTCATCTGATGGTGTGTACGTACGAGTACCATATATTGAACCCTAATCATATATATGGTTCGATTTAACAAGGGTTTGATGTAACCTCGATATTGACCATGTTGTGCCGAATATATGGGAACTGGTAACACTATATCAGTAGATAGATAAAGAGGCGAGTAACATGGTGGAGAATCTCGTACAGTATACAAGGGAATTTGGACAAGTCGGGTCCCACAGTAGCAAACTTTACATCGTCAAGATCTAGACCACTGGACGATAGCCCAATGAGAAAACAATGGAGGAGAAATTTTGACTAGTCAGGTGTAAGTCAGGACTCGGGCCTTGAGAATTCGGCGATTTCCGGAACCAGTTTTTCGTTTTTCCCTAGAGAAATATATGGTGAAATGGGGAGATCTGAAATACGAAAGAGAAGGTGATTGACTCCAAATGGGAACATATTCATCACATTTGTGATATCGTCGTGCGGTCGTCATGCAACTTATAGAACCCATTTGAGGCATGTAAGTGGTAGGAAAACCAGTGACAGCTATTGCATATGTAATGTCTTCATCAAGACATGGTCACATTTAGTGCTTGCAGTGGAGTAGCTGAATTTGGGTATGTATGTACAACGCATACAGTTGCATACGAAGTTAGGTGTGCCTTGGAAGCTAGTATACGAACATGTATGTTGACCACCGTAGAGATATTGACATACATACGTATATGTACAGCGAAGAATCAAGGAACTTTTCAAAGATAAGCCAAAGTGGGGTTCAAAGGGAAACCCCGCTCATTAAACCACCGTAACCAGTCGTCTCTCACAGAAGCCGTCCGTTCAACCGACGTGCGTGGCTGACTTGGCTGATCAGTGGAGTCGTGGCTTGCATCCAGCCAAGAACAACGGGGAGCACGGACAGTGACGGGCCCAGCCACGGTAGGTAGCGAACGCCATTGTCTGGGCTAAAGATGCATGGCGATTATGACGACTATGGGGGTTGGCGAGGAGCGTGGCGGCTTCAGGGTTTGGGGTTTTTGGTATATCCCTGGATGAAGCTAATGCGAGTTATATCAAATAACTTTTCGGTTCGGGTCGGGGAGAGGACGGTAGGATGACAATACGTGCAGAAGTTCTGTATATATACATATGTTCATATAAACGTAGACTATGGTAGTAGTGGTGAAGTTGAAAAGTGACGCGATGGGGCGTTTAATGTATGTTATAGTGCTTGTCAAGGACAATATAAACTACACAATGGTGTCATGAGAATCCAAAAGGGAGTTAATAGCTCCCAACAATTGTAGTCTAATAACCTAGACTCTCTCGGTCCACCACACATGTGGCCATAAGTCAAACTGTCACTTACCCGTAACAAGCTAGAGAAAAGGCACCACAGTGGCCAAACTACTCTCCGAAGCACGTGCTTAGAGGCAGCCGTCAAATCACCAGTCAAACCCCCACCAACCCCATCATCTGGTCGTGGCAAAAACCCACATCCAAGGAAAATCATTTTCGTTTCCAAGTTTTCGGATGCTACCTCATTTTCTTCCCAGCTTAGGGTTTCTTTTATCGCGCAAGGTCGTGTTGTATCACCCTGGTCTGGTAAGTTCAGCTGGTATCATAAAAAGCCGTTTCTCAATTATCATTGGCCAGTGCTTGTTGTGTAGGTCCCGAGTCTCTGGAAATACCAAATTGGGAAAGTAAGAAAAAATAGAGGGGTGTTGCCGGTTTGAGAACAGTGTTAATTGACACTGTATCGGAGTCGGTCTGACGAAGGTTCAGGGAAATCAACAATGTGGATGCTACAACTAACTGGTGCAAGGGATTATAGACAAAAAAAACCTGATTGAGCCAACTTGATCATATTGACTCAAAATCTTAGCCGTGCTTACGACCAAATTCAAGCCGTCCACCGTCTCCCTTCAGGTACGGCATATATATATCTATATATGTAGTGTATATAGAAAGACATCCTTGGGGCGATCCCTTGAACTATTGGTGGAGGGATCTATTCCAACCAAAGGGAGAGTTCCCGAGAAACAAGGCAGAGGGAAGCCTAAGCTTGTCATTTTCGTCTATCAAGTTATGGGAACAAGATTAAGACAAGAGAGCAGAAATGAGAGATGATAAGATCTGGTAGTCGTATAATAGAAAAGAATATGTCGAAATCGAGTCACAAGAAACAACGGGAGTTGAAAAGAAGAATGCGGAGCCGGAACCCGCTGTCGAGAGCCCCGAAATGCAGGGACAAAACCCTCCAAATAGAGCTAATTTTCAATCCTAATTAGGAAATTCTCATGCAGCCACAGTCGGATTTCGGTGACTGGAGACTAACCAAGTCTGTACCAATTGAGTATTTCAAGACCAAATTGTCGACTTGACGAAAGGGAGTATACAGAAGACCATGTATACTATGTAGGTCATACATAACATCCATTTTGATATACCACACATAGATAGATATCTCCAACAAGAAAGAAAAAAGTGGGTGACTTGTGGATCCATCCGAATCCAAAAGGCAACCGAAAAGGACCAGCTGTGCATAATCGTGACGGAGATGTGACGAGTCTACATACGGGGGGTGTAGCGGGGTGATGCATGTTCGCCCCGTTGAAGAGACCATGGTGAAACTGACTCTCACAATTGATGCCCCATTTTATTCCCGGCGGAATGTCGTTTTGTCGGTGCAGATGAATTTCCTAAGTGTGATTGGGGCGGGTGAAGTTTTTCTTGTGGGGAATTATAACGTACTGACACAGACACAGTGACAAAACGGAAACAATGAGGGTGTGGTTGATTTTGTTCGGTGAACGTTTGTATACATGGGGCACGGACCGCATGTTGTTTGACTCGTGCGTGGGGAACAAAATATAGGTGAAGTCGTCTGTGATTACCTATTCCAAGAGGCTCTGTTTGTTACTATGTGAATTTACTGGTCACTTTGTGTGAATGACTCTACTTGTTCACCTCACTAGGGTCGAACTACAATGAACAATTGAACCAATCACTTCCAGACTGTGAAAACAAGACTACATTGTATACACACATGTACATATGACGTGCTCTATCTCCGCTCTTTGTCCCAGGCATGTCTGTCGGTGACAACTATTGGTCAAACCGCCATTGTCATGGCACCGCTGTCAACTTGCATAACTTTCCGGTTGGCACTTTAGCTTGTGTCGGACAAAGCTTTCCACGGGGCTAACTCCGTTTGGCGCCAAATATGCACACTACTTTGATTTTGGTGGGTGGCTGGCTGGCTCGTGGGGGAAAATTGCCATGTTCGTCAAGCAAGTATTTCAAATCTATCATCCATTGCATGTGAGATTCAGGAACGCTACCACCGGTCAACTAAGCCGGAAGCAAGGGAAACTTCATCATCATCTACATCCCAACAGAAAGAAACAAAAAGGACCTCTTAAACTTTAGATCCATTTCACTATCTCTGGATAAACTCCATCCATCTCTCCCTCTCGTCAGGGAAACAACCAAAAAAAGAAAAAAAGCCCCTCACCTCATGATATGACGTGAACATCGCCGACCTGCCAATATCCCGCCTCGTCTCCCTCGTCTGGTCTTGTTTCTGATCGACAGCTCTCCTACGCCACGAGCCGTGTTACATTGTGAACCAAAAAAAAACCAGCCAGACCCGTCGTCCTCCAAACTTGGCCGATGCCGAACGGCGAAGAGGACTTATATTCCCGGATGTAACGAGACACACACGTAGCTGAAGCTTACGGGCGTGTCTAGATCCAACCTCATATAAAACAATCGGGCAAAAGAATCAAGCAGCTCCTCACACCTGCCAAAATGTGACGGACAAGATGTGACATTGGCGCGCCAAGCTTTGCTTGTTCCCTCCGATCGGGCAAAGGGTACTTTTTAGACAAGACAGTCAAACTTATTCCCAGGCTAAGCTACCTCGAGGGAGTAACCTCAGACACCAGACGAGGGGAAAAATCCGAGAAGGAGGAGTAAGAGCAAGAAAAAAAACACAACCAACGCTAATCATACAAAAGACAAGACATGAAAAAAGGGACACAAGACAGCTTTACTATGGTTTAGTCAGGAACTCACCCGACTAGACTCGACTATTTAGAAACATCGTTCTCCGTCCCTGCATCACAGCAAACGAAGAGAGAAAAAAGGAAAAGAAAATACTACAAGCCACCAAACAGCCGGATCCGCCAGGCCCACCGGCTCCACCGGTATTGACGGCGGATGGCCCCGTGACAGTGTGCATAACACGCAGTAGAGGATTTATCAGACAGAAGAAATCGTCCATGCGTATATAGACAAAGGACCGAAAATGAAGCGGAAGAAGCAGGCTAGAAAGAAATACGATACAATGCATAGATATGTACGTATGTTGTCTGTATGTACGAGGCCTTTTCTTGTTGTCTAGGCTGGGCTGGTCTATTCAGCTGGTGGGTCGGGAGCCAGGGTTTGTTGCAGCCACAAAATCGCCAAGCGGAATGTCCATGAATGTTTTTACTAATGACACGCCCTATGCGGGAGTGAAGAATGAAGTCAAAAGAAAGAAGAAAAAAACAGGTGGTATGTAGAACCATAAACTACAGGACATTGTATGGGTGTAGAACTTGCTCGTCCCAAAAATAACAAACTATGCCACCCACACTACATGTCAATCGACTTGGTGGGAATCCCTACTTACTCACCACATTGGGCCAAGTAGATCGGATGTGTCCTCCCGTGGAATCAACGGAGATATTGATGGTTGTCAGGCATTTGATCGTGTTAAAGCCGACCGCATGATACCGGTAAGGAATTGAATCATTCTTTATGGTCTTCATATAGCCTTTACAATTGTGGCTGGTGAAGATCACTAATCTTTTTTGTGCATGTACTTACATACCATAGTAACGGAGAATTTAAAGATATTGACGACCTAAGTATTCAGCTATACGACCAAGAGAAGTTTGTGGTTGGTTGGTTGGTTAGTAATCTACATGCCATACAAACATACCTGTTCCTTTTGGGCCTGTCAAACAATATCAATTAGTGTTAAATATTCGGGATTAACAGAAAAGTCCAGATGAAACCCTCCGATCCGTGATTTCGTGGTAAGGAATCCCCAATAACGAATCTGAAGAGAATCCCGCTCAGGAGCATCACTTTTGCTTTGCTGGGGTTCTTAGCTGTCCTTATTTGGAAGCTTGTCCGAACATTGGACGGTTGACATGGTTTCGTTTCTCGTCTTGGTCAAGGGTGGGGTTTCAGGATAGTCCGGATATGTCTAGACTTACGTACGGTTCATAGTATCCTATGTAAGTGTGTATATACGGACGCATGTAACTATCAATGGATGTTGTCACCTTGTAATAACCTGCACGGACATTCCCAAAAAATCATAAGCAAGACCGACATCCGAGGTCACCAGAACAATGATCACGATATGGATGGACGCAAGGGACTCCCACGGCACGAGTCGTTATGTATGTACATGCTTACATATGCAGGTATGTACCCCACGCTACGCACGATACAGAAACGGACCCGCGAGATTTGTCCACTGATTATCCCAAGTGGTCAGTAAGGGACCCAGTTTCGTCACAGCTATAACGTCCATATCAACAGCCCGAAACAAAGACGCAGTAAACCGGATGGGCTGAATGACGAATACGCATGTGGTTGATGATAGGGTTACATCAAGTACCCGTTGGTGTATGGGTTTCCGTTCAAGGGAGACCGAGATCAACACGTTGTACTGGGTTATTCTTCTAGGGAGCCGGATTCATGGTCGTTATATCTGATATCTGATTGCAACTCGGTCCGAAGTTCAAAGTGGGCTAACGTCGCGAAATAGGCGGGGCGGAACCGTAAGAAAAGACGTTCTATCGATTCAATACATTGCGTCTTCATGATACTTCGGCTGTGCTAATAGACCCAATCTCATTGGGTTTCTATCAGTTCCACCGTCATCGCTACCATGGAAAACCCTGGCCGGCCGTCCCGTCCATGACGAACGTCCGTGCTCTTTTTTTCAAACCCCTTGATCAATCATATTCAAAGTCTCTTTCGCCTGATTAAACTCTACCCTTTCTTTTGTCTTACTCTCACTTTGTCTGACAGGACAAATTTAGAGGAATTCACTCTAATAGTAAATCGTCCACACCAACCACGTTGGAGGCAACACCCAAGAAGAACCGTCTGTGCAGAAAGCGGGCCAGCTCCAGCATTAACCTTGACAATTTTGTTGCCTTTTTTGGTTGCCGACTTGCCTGCCGGTGAGTGTAACTCCATTGTAAGTTTAAATGTGTTGCCAGCAATACGCACTTATGACAAGAAGAAAAAAAAAACTCCGACAATGTATGGGAAGTTTAGTAGTCAACATGCCAAACTATAGACCTTAGATCCGTAATAACTCCGATGTGGAAATTCCAAGTATCATGGATACTCGGGACCATGCTTAGTTTGCCTGCCGCGAATCAACTTACAGACATGTGGCCGTAAAAGCTTGACTTGTTTTTCAAGATAGAACCATGTGGATCGTAACTATTGAAAGAGTTTTGTAGTAATAGCAATTGTCTGTCTTCTTGTTGGTCATTGTCTTTGAACGTATCAATATAACAGCCGCGCCCCGTGCACCCGCGGTAAAGCGCGCTACTTGGGGCGTTTGTTGGATCTACAGCGGAAGTGAGTTTGTGTTGTATTCCGTGAGACAGAATCACACAATTAGGTAGGACACCACCATAAAGTCCAAGTGACACGATCTGAGATCAAAGTGACAAGTCTAGGGTACATACATAGATGTGGCACCATGCAGTCTTCCACTTTGACTTGCGTTATATTGACATACACGCCACTTAAACTCCGCGGGAAACACCACGCCGCATCAACAACGTGGATTATGAAAAACATTGAACCACCTTGGGGCTTCTGGATTCTCTGTTCAACTGTTTCAACGTGTTAGCTGAAGCATAGCCGGAATAAGTTTTCGGTAGATCGACAGCCCTTGCTGTGGTCGACAATGTTTGTTGGATCAGACCACCAGCTACCCTGACAATGCAGTCTCCATTCCTACCTTGTGTTAGTGACATATGTTGGTAAGCAAATTTTGCCCCGCCCTCAACCATGGCTCAATACAGTACCGACACATCATACCGGTATGTTGCTGGACTGGACTAGCTGGTGAGAGGCCACCCAGTCCAGAACCCCGCCGCCTACATACTGGCCCGTACAAAGACGACCGAGCTTCTCGTACGCCGGCCAATAATTGGCCTCTAGGGAGGGGCGCAACCTTTTGCGACCCAAGGTTTGCGGTGTAATGTGGCGCGGTCTAGTGAAGGGAGTTGTCACGACGGGGCATATGTGAACATCCAGCTGCTATGATTGTTTTGACTCTGCTCCAAGTGTTCCCGCCAGTGACAAGCCAACAAGGTGAAAGTCAACTCAACGCGCGACATTGCTATACTAGTGGCATGGAGACTAGATTCTAACTACTTTAGATAAACCATATATCAACGAGGAGTAGAGTGACAGACAGCGACTAATGCCGAAGCTCCGACCGAATTGGTCGCTGGTACATACACCAGATAGTATGCTTCCTGTTGCCTCGTAGTACGGTAAGCCAGTAATCCGGACGCGGGGTTGTTCCTTGAGCAAAGCATCGGACTGTCATGAAAGAGGCGCGGGGTTATAAAGACGCTGGCTGTTGGGGTTTTTTCCGCAAGGGTGTGTTGTCGAGCATATGGCTTGGCACCGTGGTGGCCATTCAACGCTGGGGAGGGGAGAGACGGGTAGACTAGGAATCGTTTGTCTAGTAAGGGGCGTGCGTGCTTTGTAGAGTAGTTCATGGCTTAGATTATTTCTGGTTTTTTGCTGTATAGTGGGGTTAGAGCTTATAGGGTCTATAAAATGTGATATTAAGTAACAAAAGCTGGCTGGAATGGGCCGAACAGGGGGGCCAATGGGGGCCTGGCCTGTCTGAACCGTAAGATGCGGGTAAAATTATCGAGATTTATCGGGCGTTGAGTAAAAGCAAGGTGTCGTAATTGAATATGTTGTCATCAAGTTTTCGTCTTGTTTTTGGCGATAAAAGATGCGGGAATCACAGGGGATAACTTAACAAAAAGCAATATGTCAAAAAAATCGCATTTTGGTGGAAGCAAAGGCGAGTTCCATGAATTGTCTTTCAACTGTTAGACTCCCCACCAATCCGAATTGGGCGAAAAGTTTATTCTTACCATGATAAATCGGGCAACTATTAACTGCCGTTCCTTGGTCACTATATCCAATCTATGGCAACTAGTCAAAAGAAAAAACAGAGTAAATGACCCTGTAAACTTGACCATCAAAAATGCACAAGTAAAGCAAATACTACTGTAGACCACCCACCATGTCTTAACCGGAACACGCTGTTGTCGAGGCCGACCAAGTCTGAGTCTCTATATGCACGCAATGTATGTATCCATTCAACGCCCGGCTTCCATAGATAGCCGGTCAGTGAGGGGTGAGTCGTTATTGTCTGCACAATACCTGTCCAGAGAAAAGGTGCCGTGATGTGATTGAATGCATGGGGATGGAAAAATAGCCCACGCCCCCTCTCCCCAGGCAGGATCAGATCGGGAAGGGGAGTTGAAGCCCTGCAAAACACATCAATTGGCTTTCAATCTGTTGGCTGTCAGTGACATACCCTTCTTCTTATGGGGGTTACCCCCATGAACAAACGACCAAAGCCGACTCGATGGACAACCTTTCAAACGAAAGGCTCGGTGTGTCTATATGTATGTATATGTCTCCATGTGTATATGCTGGTTTGCAGATTGGTTTTCCCAAGACCTGGATATAAGAAAGACAAGGTAAGACCAACCTGGATGGGTTTTCTTTACAGTAGTTTTCCCACTTTCTGCTTCTACTTTTCAATATACCAAAAAAACCATCAAAAACCACACTTTTTTTTCACAACGTTTACGGCCTCTCACGATCTGCCATTCCATCCCTCTTGATTCTATTGTCAATCCCTTTTACCGTACACTTCATTTCGCAATATCCACTGATTATTCAGTAGTCTATCCAGCTGTATTCAGATATCTCCATCGTCCCTCATCGACGTCCCTTACATCGAAATCCCACCCAGACAAGATACATAGTTTGATACTGTGAACACTCTCATAACTCAGCACTCCGTTCTCCCTGGGGCCCCACAGAGACCCGTTAGTCTGTCCTTCACCCGGTAAGTTTGCACTTTATCCCTCGGAGCACCTTCTCCCTGCCAGAAACTCCAAATCCACTACGACGACCTTTGTCATCACGACGACCGAGACATCTCCATACAGATGGCAACTTCGCCTCTGTAGTCCAGTCTGTCCCTTTGATTCCGTCGGCTTGTAAACCACTATATGAAGACGCCCTCATCCCGTCTTGGTTCCCTTCTTCTTGCTCGACTGGAATTCAACGCACAGCAACCGTCTTCCGCGTCTTTTGCCTATCTCACTCCATACGCTCATTCCAATCGTTTTCTTCTTTTTTTTTTTGCCAACGCTCGCCTCGTTCCTTCTTTTGCCCAGTTGTCCATATTACTTCTGTTGCTCGTTTGCTTGCTGCACACACACCCCTTCTTGTCTCTACCAATTCAGCTCACTTTCTTTTGTCTTCTTGGTCCGTCTCTCTCTCTCTCTGTCTCTCTTGACTTGCCTGTTTACTTTAGAAAGAGAAACAAGACTTTGTAATAGCAGTAGTCAACCATTACCTTGTTATTCACTCCTTCGCTTTATTCTTGGCTTTTATCCCTTTTATTCTATTTTTCCCCTGTTCTCTATTAGTTCTATTTTACCTTTTGGTGCTTTTATCCTTCCACTTTGGTCTATACTTATATCGGAAAACCGACACCGGGAAAACTCATCCAAGACTAACTCTTATATTCGTCAAGTCACAGCTCCTGCCTTTGGCTTGTCTTTACTACTCATTCACATATATATCTCTGGCGATATCCCTCGCTTCTTTGTGTTGCATACCGCTACAGTCTTGCATTCCTCCCTGCGGTCGTTGTTTGTTGATACTCGATCTCAACCACATCACTCATATCAGTCGGCGTCTGGTCACTTGATACAAGACTTTATTGTTACATTCCTCACGTACCAAAGGTCTATACACGGCTGGCATTGTCTCACTCAACCAACTATATATATCATCAACCCCATTCTCCCTCTATAGATCCCTTCTTCTTCACAATGGACTCTCGTACCGACTTCGAAGACACTTACTCTTCCATCCCATCTGCCGGATCAAGCTTCTCTGCTTCTCCCTCTCACTACCAGCCCTTTACTCCTCCCTCCAGTCGCATTGCTCCTCACCATCACGAGCCTGCTATTCACATCGATCATTCTTACTCTGCCCATCATCCTTCTGCCATGTCTTTTGGGATGTCTCCATCACCGCTTCCCGTTCAGTCGGACGATATGAAGCACGAGATGGTCATGTATGAGACCCGTTATCAGGATGCTCGCTATGGTAGCCACTTGCTTCCCATGCAGCAGAACCCTCAACAACAGTATCCTTCTCACCATCTTGACATGACCATGAACCCATATGGATCTCGCCCGTATGATGTTCACTCTATGGCCGGTCCTGGTCAGTCCCAGTCTCATCACCAGGGCCCTCACCATGCTGGTGTCGATTCACTTGGTGTTATTTCACCATACGGCCATCCTGGTATGCCTTATGCCGCCCCAATGTCCAAGTCCGGTTCTATTTCATCTATGTCATCTGGTGGTCTTTCACCTTGCTCGCCTGCTGCCTCTACTGCCAATGAACAGGCTTACACTCACCAGGGAATGACTCTGATGTCCTCTGGTAACCCAACTCCTCGGGGTTCTACTTCACAGACCTCGGTTGAGTCACTGCTTAACACTTCACCGTCGCCCAACACTACTTGGATGCCTCACATGGCTCCTCGTCACATGTACATGGGTGCCGCTCAGTCTCACACCAACATGCTTCGTCATGCTCAAGACTACCCTCACCCAATGGCCCCACACATGCACCAGACCTCTTCACACCTTCGCAACAATGGTATTGAGGTCCAAAACGTGAGTAAGCCTGGTCACTCTTGTGAATACCCTGGCTGCACCAAGGCTTTCAAGCGCGCCGAGCATCTGAAGCGCCACCATTCCACGTAAGTTACAAGCTTCTAACCAAGCTACTTGATCCTTTCTAACATGATATCCAAAACAGTGCACACAACGCCAACCCCACCTGGCAAACATGCCCCTTCTGCCCTTCCACACGTCGCTTCCTTTCTTCACGTATTGACAACTACCGCCAACATATCCGCCTCCACACTATTCGCACCAAGTCACCGCAAAGCCGTGTTGGCTACCACGAGGGCGCCGCTGCTCTCCTTCGTGAAATCGAGTCACAGATGAAGCGTAGAGGCGTGCGCAAGAATCGTGACAGTGACGACATGACTGTGTAAAAATGCCTCTTGTTTTGTTTTTATGGTTGCTCGGGTTTCTTGGAATTTTGGATTGGGTTCGGTCTTTGCTGTTGATATATAATGGGTGGGTGGCTATTTGCGGTGTTTTGGGTTTTCATTTCCTTTTTCTTCTCTTCTCATCTTTGCTGGGGCCATTTGCGCAAGTTGCTTTTCTTCTTCTACATCACATTTTTGTGACGTCGTTTTGTTTTCCACTGGCTTTATTGTTCTATATCCAGTGCTGTCTAGGTTTTTACCTCGACAGGTAGTCTTGTCACTCTCTTGGGAGTGATCTCTTAGTACTTCCACACAACTTCGCATTTTGGACCTAGGCTTGATATGTCTTTAGTTTTGTCTTTTTTTGGGTGGTATCTCTAGTTTTCTGATTAAGCTTCGTGTTTGTATTGCCTATCTATGTTTTGTTCACTTAATACACAGAGCTAATTCTGAAGCTCTATTTTATATTAAAAAACTCACTTACAAATGCTGGTTCGTCTCCCGAATTTGTCAGTGCCCGCTATGACATCAACCCCACGTATCCAAAAACGGTAAAATATACTCAACGTCTCAATCAACCCCACTTCAAACAGTACTATCTCTAAAAAGAGAAGGAAAAAAAACATGATCTCACCAACCGAAATCGAATCGGTGACCTTTCGATGGCAACTTGCAATTACAGTCGAACGTGATAACCAACTACACCATGGTGAGTTTCGACAGTGGTTAACCACTGCGCATGGCTTGTTGTCGATCTTCACCGCTGTTGGGGTTTAAAAAGGTAACCCCGTATTGGGGAGCAGAAAAAAAAGAAAAAAAAATTAGGCGATATTCAGATTTGCAAACTATGATCTACCTGTCATTCTGACGGTTGTGTTACTTTGTTATCAACTATCAAGGTCTCTGAACATATCAAATATGTAAACGCATTCTTCATCGTGCAAGCAAACATTTCTGCATTGTGGGGGCGGAGAAAGAAAGTCTTTTTCACCCGTCACATTCCAGTGGGGGACACCCGATGGACCTGATGCCCAGCCTCGATTCACGGTTTCATCGAACCGAAAAAAAGTCTCCGTCACAATATACTCACCATACACGGCAAATAAGGAAAGTTCTCCTCCTGAATCGTCAACCCCCTCTCTTCGTCATAATGCCGTTCTTCTTGTCTCCTGTTCTTCTCATCTTTCGTCGCTACCCCGTCCCAGCTAAAAAATGCATCCTATCACATATGTATGTAAGCTTGCTAAATTCTCCATCCTTCAGCTTGAGATCTGGAACTCGTATATCATCCAATCAACGTTGGTTTTAACCCCTCCCCTGAACTACCGACTAGTGTTTGTTCATCAGGCGTCCGGATCGTCTTAACCGGTCTTCTTAGAATAGTCACTAGCTATCAAGTGCCGGTTTTCCCTTCTCTATTTTGGCGTGACCAGATCACGATTTGAAAACGATTGGAAAAAACTAAGGCATCAAAAAAATCCCGAAATCATGGCACTACAAAGTTCATGGATTGTGTGCCAAGCCCGTTGGTGCTGTCGTTGTCCACTCGCTTGACTAGTGTACGGGTCCCCGTCTAGTCTTCATTCGACCAAAACAGAATTACCGTATTAGGAAATGTAGCTTATGGTCGTTAACCCTAGTTTATAACCCATGAACACGTGTTATACATGACGTATGTTGGTAACTTTGAATGAAAGCAGTGCGCCAGGATATGCTCAAATTTCGTGGAAGAACGTGCATGAACGCTCATTTACACTCTCTAAAGTGCAGCCTGCACATGTGGATGTGATCGTCGACCGGCCATTTTCCTATCAAGTTCCAAGCGCGCGAATCTCCATTCATCGTGCAAATTCCCGCACACACCCCCCGTTGCCAGCCATGAGCGTTGATAAACCTCCGACATATGACCAAACGGTCATTAAGGAAGATCCATTCGTGCTTGTAGCTCAATACCTACCTATATCCGTTTTCCCCATCGCCAGCCAAGTTTCCCGCCGCTTCAACTCCATTTTCTCCCCGTTACTATGGCGCGATCCAATAACCACCCTTCATCATCTAGCAGGCGAACCAGGTAACTATACAATCACCTGCCAAGCTTCTTGTTCGAGGGATGCCAAAGCTCACTAACTCTTTACAGATGCCAGGAGACTAGAGGCCCTTATCGAGGCTGTTCCATCCCTTCGGCTGCGGACAAGAAAACAAGTCCGTATCCTAGACTTTCGGGGATTTTCTACTGGTGATGGCGCTGAGAGGCTACCGGACTTGGTTGCCCGGTTGGTTCAGAGTTTGCCGGATTTGCAATGTGTCATGACGGGAAAGTCGTGTTTTGATATCGGTCCTGCTCTCCGAGTTATGCCCCCGCTTCGTCTGTTAAGTCTTGCCACTGCACCTAAGATCTACGACCCGGATGTGTTTGCCGCGCTGGAACATCCCGGGTTGGGGTATCTCAGCCTCAGAGATCATGAAGTTCCATCGCATGTAGCGTTGCCCAACTTGTCTAATCTCCGGGTTCTCAGCTTGTCCAATACAGGCCTTACAGATGATGCTGCGCAACCCCTCATATCATCCCTTACGGCAAACACCAACATATGGTCCCTGGATCTGTCTCATAATCCTCTAAGGGATAACACCTTTCACCATCTGACCGAGACTTTGTATCAAGAACTTGATATACACAGTGCTGCTCATTTCGATACCGAAGGTCGTTTGATTAACCCCTCGGAACGTGGCCATGACGCCTTTGGTGCTTTCCAAGTCATTCAGGAGAGTCGCTATAGTGCAAAGTTTACTCACCCCGCTCGATACTTTGCAGATACCCCGTCTTATAATCCATCTACGAAAGATAACCTTCCTATCCGGACTAACGGTCGAGTAGAGCCATGGGATGATGGGCTTGAGGCTATGGTGCGGGTTCATACAGAGGGAGACGGTCTAGATGTGAGATTCCCACCGAGATCAATTACGCATTTGAATGTGCGGGGGACGATGTTGACGAGTCTTGGCCTGGAGAGATTACTACGGGAGAGTCGGGGGTTCATTGAGGTTTTGCATTGTGATGGTGGGGAGCTATGGGCGTCTGACCCCGCTCTTGGGTACTGGACACAACCCGACGTCAGCAAGATCACCGGTCTCCTCCACGCCGCTCATCTCCTCCGACCAGTCTACGCTTCCAACCTCCGTCAAATCACCATGCACCACTCCATCATAACCCAACTTCCTACCCTCTATATCTCGTCTCTATCCTCTTCACAGTCCGTAGCTCTGTCCGAAACCCAATTCCTCCCCCTCATCCAAAAGATGTACCCCGAAGCCGCCTTCCACCCGGACATGAACCCACGCATCAGCAACCTCACACTCACCCACGTCCCACGCACATCCACCGGCCCGCTTCTAACCTCTCTAATAACCTTCCTTCAAGCCCTCGGTGACCAGGAAGAAAACATCCGACAAAGCACTGTATCCGGCGGTCGTCACGCCCCCGTCATGCTAACCGGTCTCCGCCATCTCCGTCTAGAAATGGCCAAAGGCAGTCCGACCGAAGGCGGCGCCAGCCGGAACTACATGGATGATCTATCCCGCCTATTCCCCGACATCCCACTAACAGTCGAAGAAGA
>JMSH01000001.1:0-115835 GCA_000712465.1 Huntiella moniliformis | reverse complement strand
GCCTCCCTCGTCCGATCCCCCCAGGTACACCGACCCGCCTGCCTACGACCCCCCAGGGTACACTGCAACGCCCATCCAACCACGAAACACCCGCGAACAAGCCCTCGCCGCCACCGCCGCCCTCCGTCGTCGCCCCCCCATGAACCCCTCGACATCAACACCTCCCCAATCCCTACCCAACCGGCCGCGTCGTCCGCCTCCCGACCTGTACAAGACCCTCTCAACTACATACCTTGGGAACGCCTACACGACCAAGATCTGGTCCGGTCGAAACCCCTCCGATACTTCCTCCCCTATGCACCAGGTCTCTCCCGCCGTATCCACATATACACCCCTCACCAACCGGGACACTCTCCGACAAGTCCCCGGAACGACATCTCCCGTACAAGTCCGCGCTGGTGTCCCTGAGGGTGCTATAGTATGGCAAGACGCCTGGGAAGCCGGTTGTCTCCCTGAGACTCTGGACTTGGACGTGGTACAAGAGATGGATGTGGTTATGGACGTTATTGGCGTTCTGAATGCCTGGCGCTCTCTTATTCAGGGGAAACGGTGGTCGGGCACGTTGGAGTTTACTTATTCACAGTAGTTTGCCTGGTTATCTTGCAATTTACATGTTATTACATTTAAGTGACGATAGGTCAAGCAACTATGATAGCTGCCTTTCTCTGTGTATATAGTTATCGTTGTTTTAGTTCTCTGGTTTACAAATATACTCGCACAATGTTGCCTATTGAAAACTAAATACTATCTGTATGAATGCCTTGTGTGTGGGCTAAGAGCCGAGTCTGTCCATGGTTCAGATCAATATTATTGTGCAAGGCAGAATACACTACGAACTGCCAACACCCAAATAACGCATGATGAACATCCAACACATCCCACACATTCACAAGTCACAAAATGAAAGAGAAAACAATGTTGAAAAAAGTTTTAATTCATGGCTTCCGTAAAGAAATACAACTCTTGGGTTATCAATAGATAGTTAAACAAATACAATGGAAAATCCCCCACCCCCATAAACGCCGTCGCTGGTTTGCCAAAAAAACATATATACAGTAAAAAAAATGCACAAGGAGACCCCGAGAGGGCCACTTCAAACAATGCTCCAATCTCCTTGATCTAAACATAAAAAACAAACAAGTCCACGGGATAGACAAAGGAAACAAGAAAACCAGTGCCAGGACTGGACATGTCGACAAAAGGAAACAAGAAGGATAATCAGGACAAAATAACAAAAGACCTGGCTGTGGAGAACCGCCGGGTCACTGCGCACAAACAGCAACTAGACCAGCTAATGGCCGCGGATGAATAACAATTCAAAAACAGAAAAACACAAATGGCTTACAACTCGGCAAGCGACTTAAGTGAGTCCATCCGAGCATCCAGCATAGCGCTGAGACGCTCGACGCGGGCCATCACCTCCACAGCGGTCTCTTCAGCCTTCTTGCTGTCGACAAGCTCGTAGCGGGCAAAGACCTTTTCGGCCTGGATTCCACCAAAGATGTCCTCTGACTCAACGGGGCTCTCAGAAGAGGCTGATGAGAACAGGGAGAACTCGGGATCGCAATCCATGGCGGGGTGGGCGATTTCGGGGGCCAAGGACTTCTCCTCAGAGAAGCGCTCAAGCGAGGGGAACTCAACCTTGGCGTGGCTCTCGACGGGGTACTCGGTGGCGGACTGCTTGCCAGAGAGCATCTCGGAAAGGAAGGCGGGCTCCTCGGGAATCTCAGTGACAGCGAAAACCTGGGGCTGGCTGCCAAAAGAGGCCTCAGTGGGCTCGAACTGGACCATGTTGAAGTCATTGGTCTGCTCGGGAATCATGGGCATGCCCATCTGTTGCTGGCTATGAACCGAAGCAGCGTAGGGGTTGACGTCCTTAGCAATCTGACGCTCCTGCTTAATTTGCGGCATAGCTTGCTGGGGCTGTGGCTGGGCCTGCTGCATGGTTTGGGCTTCGGCAGACATGGCGTTGGCACTCAAGGTGTCGAGGAAGCCAGAAAACGAAGGCGAAGCGAGCAGCATGCGGGTGAGGTCGGAGAGTCTCTTGTTCTCCTCCATGAGAGCACGGTTCTGCGCACGCAGCTCGCCGTTCTCATTGACCTTGGTGGAAATTTCGGCCTCGAGGTGGGAGATGTACTCTATAGATGATGGTTAGCAAACAGAATCGTGGGATGAATGATGGGGTGATGAAATAACTTACCCTTTCTGCGCGAACGGAACGCGCGGGCGGAAACCTTGTTACGAAGCTGACGGCGCTCCTTTGAGCTCAGCTTCTTACCCTCCTCGGAGGCAAGCAAACGTTCGTCTTCATCCATATCTTCTTCGTCTTTTCTGCAACGAGGCAAGTTAAGCTGTTGGTTTTGAGAAAGACTGTCGGGAGAAGCAGGTTTGGAACGCATAGAGTTGAGAAGTTGAGTAATTTTTTGCTCGACGATGGGATCAGTGGGTTGGTTGCTCTTGGAGCGGGGGCGAGTGCTAATAGGGCTCGATTGCTGCTGCTGAGCCTGCTGTTGGCGCTGAAGCTCCATTTGTTGGCGCTGTTGGCGCTGCTGCTGCTCCTTAAGCATGGCAGCCTGGGTGTGCATGCCTGGGTAGTAGCGTACACTGCTAGATTGAGAAGGGACGACAGGTTGGGAAGCCAGGCTGGCGGAACCGTCAACAGAAGGAGCCATGGCGTTCTCAAAGAAGAAGGGCTCGGCCTGTGACTGGAACTCCATGTTCAGCTCAGCCGGGTTGATAGCGGGGTTTGGTGAGTTGCTGAAGTCGAACATGCCCTCAGGGTTCATACTGCCCATGTAGCTCATGTCCATGTTACCAGCAAAGTTCATGTTGGGAACGGCAGACAAGGCAGAAGCCATAGCACCAGGCACAATACCAGTTTGCTGCTTATGGAGCTCGTACTGGTGGCTTGGTCCAGACATCTGGTTCATCTGGGACATATGGGGCATCAAAGGGGGAGACTGCTGAGTCGCAGGCTGAGCGATGAAGGCGCTCTTATGGCTGGTTACAGAAGGCGAGTAGCGGGTCATGTTGTCGAACTCGGCAAGGTCGAGCATTGTATCGACCGGGTCAAGAGACTGGCCAGACATTTTAGGTGGTTGTGATTGTTGGTTGACGTTAATTTGTGGAAGCAAGCGAGGCTGGAGAACGGAGTAATGTCCTGAAGTTGAATGTTCAGATGGAAAGAGCCTTGGTGGTGATTGGAAAGAAGTAGGCGATGTTTACTGGTATATACACGAAGGGAGGCAGTCGATTGTTGACAATAGGCAGTATTCGATACTGTTGGTGAGTGGACAAAAAAGAAAAGTTGAATGAAAATATGAGGCAAGAGGAAAGAAAGAATTGGAAAGTGTGGGGGGAAGGGGTATTGGGGGGTAGTTATCGTAAATGGAACAAGTTTTGAGGAAAAAGAAGAAACAGCGTGAGTGGTGATGGACGAAGCGATGGATGGGGGACACTAGAATTAAAAAAGAAAGAACGACCAAGGGCAGGAAAAAGGCTCAGCAAGCTAAAGTTGTTACAGTTAACCGGACACGCCTTTGAGGGCGACTAGGGGGGAGTGTGTGGCATAGGGGTGAGTTGATCACTGGCATAGATGCATAGAGTTTGAGAATCGCAGCAAATGGCCAGCCAGGTGCTTCTCATTCTCCCAAGAGGGACACCTCCGGGCTTCCCTAGGCTCTGGTGGGAATGTGCGCTGAGGCTTGGATGGGTTGGGGTGGGCACGGTTCGGGTAGGCGTGAATTTATCGATGTGGGTGTGTAAACATGGAAGTAGTAACAGAAAGGGGAAAAGGCCGCGTAAGCTCACGGTGGTGTCCTGTGATTTTACACTCGGTGGATGATATTTTGTGACAGCCTTCTTAGTTGTGTAAGTGGGTGATTCCACCAATGGGAGAGTTACCTACGTTTAACCGGTAGCTACTTTGCACCGCAAAACTACCAGTTTTGGAGATAGTCTCCGGTGAGTCGCGTATTCTCGTACAGGGCAATAGGCCTCTTTCAGCCGAGTGATGGTTTCAATTGGGCGGCTGAGTGGGATGTTTTAGAGTGAGAGTTCTGAAAAATTGGTGAAATACAGCATATGGATTGTGTATTTGGGTAAAGGGCCGTCTGATTAGGCGCCGAGAAACTCCGTGGTTACGACGATTAATCGGTTGGTTGTGGCCCCCAAATGGATTTTGGTTACTGGTTACAAAGCCACTGATGTGGAAATAGACTTCTTTACGCTAGCCAGCCAAATAAAAGAAGACATTCGTCCTAGTTGGTTAACCATAACCTGATCTAACTATGTGCGCTATTCCAGGAACCAAAAATTCTGCGTGATCGGCTTAAGCTATGTACAAAGGTGAAAAGGGAAATAGCCTGGCTAGTTGGCTTCTGTAATAGCAGGTTTAGCATAGTAAAAAAGTTAGTGCACCCCGAATTTTCAGCACTGTCCACCTCCATGGCTCGTCCGTCCCCCGACAGGGCCGACAGAATCTGGCCCGAGACAACCTGTTCAGGACATGCATTTTTCATTCAACCAACAGCAGGTCAGACCAAGACTCCAGACCACTACACCGATAAAAACGGGAAGAAAAATGCTACAGAAAAGAAAATAGATGGCCAAAAACGGTCAAGCCGGTTATGCATGTGGATGCAGACTGATTGATTTGCAGAAGGCTTTTGGCAGGTTTGCACCTGCGATCTGCCGTCATCTGGTTTGGGGTGTTGTCAAGCGGAGAAGGAACATTGACCAGGTTCAAAGTATCTGCATTTGGAGGGGGGATAAATCGGAACATGTCTATGGAATGAAGAAATCAATTAACTATGGAAGCCGAGACGATGCCAAAGAAAAAAAGATCTGATAGTGACATCAACTTTGTGCGGGGATGGGCTAAATTTTCAATATATCTCCTATACCAAGCTTTTTAAAAGTTGGTCCGTCTCCAGAAGGCATAGCTTTTTTTCGGGTCTACTACTACTTTAGATTTCTGTATCTTCCATTAGTCTTCTGCATGAGCAATCTCGTTGGCATCGCAATAAGCCAAGAACCAAGCAGCACAGTCACAGACTGGGCTGGAGCTTTCTTCCCAAAAGCCTGAAGTCTCAAAAGGCAGAGCTCCATCAACCACCTCTTACATGGGAACTCGGTCCAAAGTCCTGTTTTGGCAGTTGGTTCATGCCCTTGTTACTCAAGATAGAGACAGCCTCTTTTTCTTCTTCATGTGAGACTCATTATCGGTGTTTGGCTGTGCTGGTTTGTTATGCATAGTTGCATAAGCCATATGGTAGGGTTTGTAGTACAGAATAACCCATTACTTCATGCAGCAATTTCCCAAACATGGAATGTTTGCATCAGATGAAATGCACTGAACTTTATGGATCCTTTTTTTTTTTGTTGTCACGGTTGTTGATGGTGGTGGTGTTGTGGCCGTCGGTAATAATTGTCGTCAAAGTTCAGCAAAAGGGTTCGCCATAGACCTGAGGCAGGATTCCGGACTGGGAAATTATGGTGTGGTTTGTGTGTGAACGCTTATCGAGAGGAAGAAAGACCATCTGGTTGCTGTGCCGCGGGTTCTGGGTACACCATGATCTTGACGGGCCACATGGGATAGAGACAAACAGGTACTTATGTTGATGGTTGACATGAGGTGGGTTACCAACCGCAAGAAGAGACAGCCGCTGCACGGGGTATCATGAGTTCAGAGTCTTTAACATCACTAAGAAGGTTGAGGACCCACACAGCAAACCTGACACAGCCCATATATTAAGGTATTCTTTCTAAAAGACCAGTGGGCATAGCAAGGGAAGTAAAGTAAAGAAAAAGTTCAGTCACCCCCACGGATACCCCGCTAGGCGCAGACAGACAGACAAGCTTCGATTATCACAAGTAAAGTTAGATATTAGGAGTAGCTCCGGATGTTTGTTTATGCATATACAAGTGGAGTTTTCTTTTTCAGTTCGGGGATACACTACCAAAAGGGTATTCTGAAGAATTCATGCGGGCAGTGTCAAGATGAAGGTTCAAGTAAAGTAATCGGTGGTGATTCCTAAAATGGACAATTTGCAGGAAAGAAGGGGGAGGGCGATTACGGGATCGACAAGTTTTGGCATATTGCTTGGATGAGTTTGTGTTATGGTTGTTTTGACGGGATTTACGGATGAATGGATTGAGAAGAAGAAGAAGTCAAGGCTTTAACTTTGTATGAACATAGTTGTTGTAGGCCTCGACGATCATTCCATGCGCTTGGAGATAGTCTAGAAGCGGAGAAACAATATACAAAGTAGTTTTACAAGTTGATTTGAGACGCTAACTCAGGCGGACAGGACAGACCTTGTATTGTATATGCTTGTATTTGTGTAGGCGAAGGCTGATCAGACCGGTGATGATGATGATGATGCGGGGAGGTCCATTAAGAAAAGAGCCTGGTACCTGAAAATGTTTGCTACATGGAAGCTTTTTCGTCTCACAGTTGAATGTGTATCACAGGCTAATACTGAGTATAAGCGACCCGACTGAAGAATGTTTGTCAAGTTTGGACCTTTTTGATATTCGCTTGTAGTGACAAGAGGAACCTTGGGATTTCGTTTTTTTCTTTTTGTTTCTTGTAGACGGTGCGGTGGGTGGACTTTAGGTAGCGCTGTTGATCTCAAGTTCGGTTTTAACGGTGGACGGTGGCTAAGTAAGGCGTACATCTGCATGTATGTACATCCATAGATACACGGGTCAGAGTCTAAAAATCTCACACATGCATGAACGGGAAATCGGCTAGTTAAAAAGACCGTTATATAAGAAACCCCCATTCCAAGGCGTTGCGGCCGAAGAATTCTTCTATGATCTACATATGTGCCGTTTCGGAGCCGATATAGTTTCTATCATTAGCCTGTTGTAACGTCAAAAGTCTCACCTAAGCCTGTTTTGTCCTTCCACATGTTGAGAATTTTGATCCTTGGTTTTGTTTTTTTCGGTCGATGGATGGCTTGGCTCTGTGTGTGTACCTACGTACATAGTTAGTTCGTTATAATGACTTTGATAGAGTTCTTTGGATCATCGGATCATTGCGAGACGTTTGCTTTGGATGGATGGATTTTTAGGAATGTGTATATATGGGGCACTAGTATGGTCTGGAGCATGGCGAATCTAGTTTCTTGGGATTATAGTAGTTTGATATTTCGTGGGGTTGAGTTTTCGTCCGAGTTAGTCTATTGAGATATCTCAAGCTCGTCGAATTTATTCACTCACTCACTCATTTGTCTATAAATCTATAGTCATCGGAGATCGGAGTTCCAAACACCGACAAAAACAGACCACTTGTTTTATTTCCGCCCTTTTAAATCTTGGTTCACCTGAGTACATCTGCATGTAAATTCGAGGTCATACCGCATGTCACATGGCGTAACTCGTTAGGGTTAACAAACTAACAGGGTTAAAACAAGGACTGTTTTGTTCCATCTCGGTTGTTTAAAGGCTTGTTTTTGTTAGCGTTTCGAGAAACGATGAAGCTACGCAACGCATGTGGAAAAGAGCGGGGAGAGCGGTCTAGACAAAACGAGGTTGATTTTCTTAGATTTAAGAACAGACGACTATGATTTGTTGGTCAATTGGGCTTTAAGATCGTCATTCTCTTGTCACATTGTTGATATACACATGAACGTAGGTACACTGCCCAGTTCAATACGACTAGGCTGCAGTATTTATTGTAATAGGAAAGGAAGTAGGGCTACACATGGGCTTCCCCACCGGGTTTTTTACATGTAAGCAGCACGTATTCGGGAGTTTCCATGTTGTTCTGGTTGTAACGGGGTAAAGAATTATAGGCTGATTGACGGGACGGAATTCTGGATAATTTGATGGATGCTTGGATGACGTGGCATGGTGGGTTGCGAAGAGTCTTTTGTTTCTATATCTGGGGTGTTTTTGAGGATATGCATATTGGGATTTCTTGGTGGAGATATACCTGGCGTTGGTTATATCGGCTGTTTCCGTTCTCATCATGATAAATGCCTCTCTACCTCATCAACCAAAATGTTTGTCTAGTCACGTCTTCATCACAAGACATAATCTTTAATTAGCGAGGCATACTCAAGATAACCCCATCTATAAAACCAGCACATATGTATAATTCCCACCAGCAAGTGGAGACTCACAAGGCCAATTTACCAATCTAGGAAATTCAACCATGCCTTATATTCTCATGTGCAATATGCAAACTTGATCCTCCCAGCGTAACATTCCCAAGGAACGTCTCCCAAAGAAGCAAAATGGAACATCTTCAAAGCCTCTACGGCGTCACATTTGTAAATCCAAAACGGTCTGTTATCCGACCCAAGGCAAACTACTTCTCCACACCGGCTTAATCCTCCGTATCCGTCTATTCAAAGATGTCTTGATGACGCCGTCAATGGGGCTTAGCACCGCTCGACCAATCCTATGCTATACACAAGAATCACAAAGAAACGTCAATATGAAAATCATCCGTGACAACTCGTTCGGCCGTTTTGTTGACAGCTCTCCTAGACAATTAGGGTTGTACTAACATGGTGTTGATTTGGCTTATTTAGATTAGCTATGGCCTTAATTAAAGTGAGGACGCGCGTTCATTTATATTGGTGGACGAATTAGGAAATAGGGCTGTGCTTAAGACCCAGGGTCTTAAGGGTTTACATGGGGTTAGTGACAATTCTGGGATAAGTGGAAGCGAGTAGTTTAGTTTTGTTAGAGACCAGATGGATGAAGCTAAGAGAGAATGTTTTGCATGTTTCGTTTCATCTTGTATAGTGGGGTTCATGAGGATTGAGAAATCCCGCTGTCTTGAATCTATAATTCGTCGTCGTCACCAAAAGAATAAAGGGAGTGTACATGATAAAGAAACTTCCAAGTCAGGTACATACAGTTCATAGAATCTTCCACTCAATTGAAGCAAACAACTTCAAAGATTCTTTCAAAATCGGGCTACTCATTCATTGATTGGTTCGCAAAACATAACCGTAGGATTTCCCAAAGTCTTGTTCATGGCTACAATGGAGTTATATGTTTGTCTTTAGTATCCGCAGTCAGGGGTATCTTATGATTCTAGTTCCAGCTTTGACACATTTTTCCTATGTTTCACCAGTATCTGCCCTTATGTACAATCTACCAGACGACATCCACCATTAGATACAAAACACACCAACAAGATCCATCACCAGATCTCAAAACCCGCAAATCCATTATAGAAAAAAATCAACCACCAAGAATCCCAACCACCAAAATGGCCTCACTCACCCATGAACCCACACGAACGCACAAACCCTCCGCAAAGCATCATCCAACCATCCCGAACTACCCAAGAAAGATCCCCCCACTCACCTGCAGGAACACCACTCTCCTCACGATCCTCTTGACAAAAAAGAACTTGACCCTGCTAATCTGATGGTCTGGATCTTCATCTATAGTGATAACCCGCCCTAGATCTGCTTGGAAGTCTGGGAATACACAAACAAAAAAACAAACTGCGTATCTTACTGCAAGGAAAGGGAGTTGTTAATGGACCTATATCTAAAGAATCATAGATTTCTGAAAAATCAGACAAGGTAAGGATACCCGAGGGTGTCTAACCGTTACATATGCACATTATACATATACCCGCAAACATCATGCACCCACGGAACATGCACAATACCTAAAAGCTCCAACACCAACTCGCCCTATCCGCAAAGAACCTCTCGAGAATATACCCCGAGATCCTTTTCTTCCCAGGCCTTCATGATCCCTCAAAATTCGACGCACAAACCCCTCTTAACAGAGTTGTCTATTCTTTAGTATTCATGAACTTACTCACCGGGTCAAATCCCCACCCCGATATTACTCCCGCTCCGTCACCGGAATAGCCCCGCTTGATACCCCTTCAAACTGCACCACGCTTCCTTGCTGATGCAACAAAGTGGGCTTATACATATGTCATGCCCTTATGGCATATGCATCATCAACCTCCAGCAAGAGTAAACCCTAACCCACAATACATTGTCCGAAACGCCGTCTCCGGATACAATCATATACACCACACATAGAATACCCATCATAATCAAATACAAAAATAAGGATCATGTTACTTTTCATTAACCAAAGCCCCGTATATAAAAAACACCCCCATACCAAAACACACCACCCAAACCTCCCCAAGTTCCACCTACTATGTTCCGTTTCTCCGTCTACCACCCGACTTACTCCGCTCAATATGTCCCGTAAGAATCTTCTTCGTCTCAATCAAACTTCTCTTCTGCTTACTCTTCGCCTTACCCAACGTCATCAAGAAGTTCTTCTTCCGCGCCTTCTCCTTATTCGTCGTACTCTTCCCGGAAGCATCCTTCTTCGACTTCCGAATCGCCTTGGTCGACTTATGTTCCTCACGGGCAGGCTTACCCTCCGCCGCCATTGCTATCCGTTCCTCCTTTGTAGACTTGCGGAGCTTCGCTGGCGCTTCAATCTGCTCGGCTGTTAAGCCCTCGTCGCGGTGGCGAGCAAGTGCCTCGGCGCGCTTCTTGGCTCCGTTGGATGTGGGCCCGTTGAGGGCTTGGTCCATTTGTGCTTGGAGACGGAGTTCTTGGAGTTTAGCGAGGTCGGCGGGGGTGAGGATGGTGGTGGTGGCGAGTTTGGAGAGAGGTTTTGGTTCTTCGGATTCTTCGGGGACGACGGCTTCCTCCGTGGGGGCTGTCTTGACCTTTTTGGCCGCCGGTTCCTCTTCATCATCACTGTGAGAAACGTTCACCCAGCCGCCAGAGTCATCCGAGTTGTTGGATTCAACCTCCCAGTCATCCGAGTTATATCCATCCTCATTTTCATCATCAGAATCATCAATCTTGATTCTCTTCTCCTTGGGCTCGCCATCCTCATCATTCTCCGCCTCAGCCTCAGCCTTAGCAGCTGCCTTGGCAGCCTTCTGCTCCTCCTTCCACTGCTCCAGGAGTTCCAACCCCTCAATACCACCGACAGCCTGCTCACCAAACTTGCGCTTCTTAAGTTCACCTGAACGGATACCCATCGTAGCATTCTTACCACGATCCTTCTTCTCCAGCAACTGTGCATCAACCTCACGGAACAAGGAAAGAAGACCCTTGGCAGCCATCATGACACCCTTATCCTTAGACTTCCGGTACTGCACTAAATCTTGAAGAAGCGTATCCGACATGGCAAGTGGTTGTCTTACGCAAATCTCGCGAATGGCGTTAAGACCAGCAGCGGCAACCTCAGCGGCAGACGCCTCAGAAACGAACTCATTCGCAATCTTTTGCACCAATGGCTCCACAGCATCCGGCGGCACAAACTGGTGAACACCCTGAGCCAACGAGGCCAGGAACGACGTCACCTGTTGTTGACGTGGCGTAAGGTACTTGATGAACCACGAGTATAAGGAAATGACAGTCAACTCATGCAGACCAACCAGCCGGGTAACTAACTGCAACACCAAAAGCTTGCTATCCAACGAGAGCTTAGACTTGCTGCTGTGAAGATGCTTATCGAAAAGGACCTCGGCGAAACCTTGGGGATCGTGAAGAAGGTGGAGAGCAGAGAAGTTAAGAGGGTGTGGCTTATTCTTCTTGGCTTCTTGTCTGCGAACCGACGAAAGCGCCTTGTCGTATTTTTTATGACTCTTCTTACTCTTCTTGTTGATACCCATGACGTGCTGGAGTTTCTTCAGGTCAACGGCTTCAGCATCAGAGTCATCATCCTCCATGGCTTCACGCTCAGCGTCACCACCAAGGAAGAAGCGAACAGCACCGGCAACCACCTTTTCATTCGTAGAAATACACGCCTCCTTCATGACATCGACAGGCTTCGCATCCGTCCAGATCTGTCTCTTCCATAACTCCCTCGTAATCTTAACCGCCCAAAGCGCCTTAGGACTCGACCGATCCGCCATAATCATGTTATACATGACCGCCTGAACAGTTCTGTTCAACGGGTGATTAGTAGTCTTGGAGTTAGAATTGCGCAACTCGCTGATAATCTTGTTGAAGAGGAAGGCTCTCAACGTCTTACTAGGCGACTCAACCAAAATAGGGAACAGCGCCGTCAAGAGCGACGACGAGTCAATAAGTTCCTTTCTCCGAAGTAAACCCAACGACGCCACCGCCTTCTCACGTAGCTCGGGGTGTAAAATCTTGTGATGTTGGTGCAGGATAGCCTTCAAATCGTCGGCAAAGGAAACGGTATCTTCGGGGTAACAATCGGCAACGTGGGCGATAAGATCGATGATATCGTGGAAAGACTGGACATTGTCGCGAGTAGCGGTAGTCGGGGAGACGAGGAAGATTTCGCGCTGCGTCTCATACTGTTCCCATTGCTTAAGGAAGTCCTCCTTGTAAGACTTGGGATCACGGCGAATCTTCCATTGGAGGGTGGCGTAGTCGGCCTCCAACTTTTCCATGGCGGCGACCTTCTTTTTAAGGACCATTTTGACGGGTGGGGGTATCTTTGAAACGAATAAATATTAGGGGGAAAAAAAGACAGACAGATTTGTCTGGTGATACCGGGAGTTCACCGGTTTTATGTGGCGGGCGACGACTATGGGCTTGGTGGTTAGACGGATTTTACTTATTGGGAAAGAAAAAAAGATGCGGCTTATCTGCTTATCGATTGGTTATCGCAAGATGTAGTTGATAGTGGGGGCTTAACAGGGGTATGGTGGTGTAACCTCAAGATGATGATCTTGGTAGGGGGTTATAAGACATTGAGTCCGATATTGGTAGTTTCTTTGTAGACAATGGTGACTAGAGATGTTGTTGTTTACGTAGCTGGTAAGTTAATTCTTGACATACAAATAAAGCACAAATATCATCACCAAAATGCCTATATCATTTTTGCTCATGGCCACCTTTGTTTACATCTCACTTATCCATTATGTATTATGCGGGTTCATCCAGAGTTTGCCCAGTGGGTGGGTATTTCTCCTGGTCCTTACAATGCACGCACTGCAGGAATACATTGCGTCCAAGTTCCACAAGGGGATGCTGACGACGGTGTCTCCTACCACACCGATGGTACCTACTTATTCACCAATGCCTATAAACGGGTCATCGTGGACGTCGTGGACGTTTTGACGACTGGGCTGATTTTCTACTTAATATTTTTATGGACGGGGTGTTTGTTAAGCTGTTATATGGGCCGGGCTTTCAATCATACGGCCCAATAGTCTAGTTGGTTAGGACGTCGGATTCTGATTCCGTAAGCCCAGGTTCGAATCCTGGTTGGGCCTCGAATATCTTTT
The DNA here is from genome assembly GCA_000712465.1 of Huntiella moniliformis. Classification (NCBI taxonomy): domain Eukaryota; kingdom Fungi; phylum Ascomycota; class Sordariomycetes; order Microascales; family Ceratocystidaceae; genus Huntiella; species Huntiella moniliformis. The sequence continues at coordinate 102,604 of JMSH01000001.1, read as the reverse complement.
TGGTGGTTGATTGGATTTTTGGAAGTGGAATGTTATGTTTTTGGTTGGGGGTTGACGTGTGCTTGGATGTTAGGATGTCAGAGGTGTCGACGGGCCGCGGGGTTGTGGATGTTACACGGATGAGAGTTGAAGAACTATGGCTGGACAAGCTGATGGGTTGGCGAGGCTGTGTTCTGGTACTTGAATCTAACCTATAGCATGGCTACTAGTCACAGGTAAACCACATTTGCTCCAATTAATATTGTTATCGTCTAAAATGTTGTCTATCTAAGGCTTGATCCAACGGCTCGACCTTCATCGCCGTCAGTTCCAAATCTACATATATCCCAAATCACCTACTCCTCCCCATCAAAGCAACATGGCGCAGTGGAAGCGCGCCGGGCTCATAACCCGGAGGTCCCTCGATCGAAACGAGGTGTTGCTACTCCTTCCTTTTTCTTTTGCCAGATCTTTATCTCCAAGGGTTAAACCCTGCAAAACACCGAGTTTAAGCCTCTTAATCCTCCCGACATGACGGCGATGTAAGTGCAGGGATGAAGGCCTCAATATAGCAAAAAGTCGGGAACGATGATGTTTGAACCGGTCTATTGCCGGATGGATCTGTGCTTGAGATGAGTGTTGTACATACAATAGGAGGGAGAGTGATTAAGTGTAGTGTTTTGCTGCGGCACGGCGCGGGTATTCCCTTCGGGAATAACATGGTCTCTGCGTTTTTTTGCTTGTATTTTTTTTTAATTTTTTTTTTGGAGGGGAGGGGAAGTTTGACTGGTTTGATTCATTTGCTAGTGTAATGCGACTGGGCTGTGAAGATTGAAGGACAGAAGACGGGAATAACGGGTTTATTGTATGTATTCGGGATTCGCCATGGTCGGGGGGTTCAACGGGAGGATGAAGATGTTGTATTTCATGGTCATCTTCACATACAGTACCTACATATACACATCTACATCTATAGATGTCAAAGATTCCCAGTTCGCAGATGGTTTGCATATCACATCCACATCCACATGTACGCAACCCGCGCCAAGTCTTTGACACTTCCAACCCAGAAACCCTAATAACCGCCCCCACGACTCGCGGCAAATTCGGACTTGAATCGGTAGGCAGATTAGAGGCCCTGGTCCCTGTCTATCAAACAATTATAGGTGGTACACAGGACAGTAATAGACGCGGCCAGACTACTACCGGCCGTAGGGCGTGAGTTTGAGGGTTGGGACTAACACGGGAATAAAGAAGGAGAGTGGAAATGCCGAGATAGATGGGAGGTTCTATGGATGTATATAAAGTGATGGAGACGCTGTATTTTCTGGCACGTGAGAGGTGGGTTTTGTGTGATAGGTTCTTACTTGGATATTCATATATACGTTCGTTTAAGTTTTAACAATGATGTAAGTCATCATGTCCCGGGTATACGCCATATTACATGACCAACTAACAAGTCCAGTTCCAAAATAACATCCCTTCTCCACCGCCACCCCAAGGCGCCGTCATCATCCTCCGAAAGCAACAATAACTTCCCCGGAACAAACCCACTATCACAACATCAAAATAACTTCCCCAACACTCCAAAACACACAACCAACAACTTCCCAGGGACAAACCCGACAACAACATCGCAGAATAACTTCCCGGGTACAAACCCATCATACGCCCCACAAAGCCCTACTGAAAGCGTCTCGTCCGTTCCATCTACCCCTAGACCGAGGTTCACGGAGGCACATGAAGGGAATAACTTTCCTGGGTGTAACCCGCGGGCTACAAAGGGGAAACATAGTGCCTGGAGTTTCCGGGACTTTGAACAGGACAATAATTTTCCTGGAACGAACCCTTTATAGAGTGGTTTAGTTAATTGAGTTCTGTGTTTTGTGGATTTGTCTGCGTTTGTGTCTGTGTTTCATTCTCTTCCTCGTGTATGTCCAGGATATCCAGGGGAATGTCGGCTTTATATAGCCCTGTATCATGAGGAACTGTAACGCGGGCTTCATCTCGTCTATCACCAAGGGTACCAAAAGCTGGGACAGGCGCCGTAGTAGTTGATATATCGCTGGGATCGCTAGTTATAGGTTCGGCAGGAAGTTCCCAAGCCTCAGATTGTTCTGGACCTCTCCAGATATCTTCATCCCGGGTAGCCACGGCTTCATAACCTCCCATCGCAACACCAGTAGCAGTGCCCGATACTGCGCTTCCTCGCCATGACATGCCCTGGAGATCTCTCATACCGGTATACCTAACGTCTCCATCTCCTGGTTTTACCCCTCCTGGTCTGGAAATTCCGGCGGCGAGTATGGCGTTGTTCATAGAGGGAGAAGCGCCTGGTCTTCCGGTGGTTTGGGAGTGGTTCTTGGAGCGTAAAGTTGCTTGCCAGGCGCGCCGGTTTTGTAGAATGGAGTGGAGGTTAAGGATTAAGAGGACTGTCAAGATGAGAAAGGCTAGAGACCCGAGTGATATACCGACTATAGCGCCAGTTGATAGATGAGAGTGGTGAGTAGGAGAGGATGTGGTTGTTCCTGTTGCGGAGGATTGAGTGTTGGTGATGGAGGTACTGTATATGGTGACGGTGGCTGGGACTTGGACCATAGTTTCATCGGTATATGTAGTTGATGGAGCAACACAGTTATGAAGACCGTTACAAAGCCATCCCATAGAACAACAACCACCTAGTCAAGTTAGAACATCTCATCTTTAATAAGACTTTCAAAAAAACTCACCACCATCGTCTATTTGACAAGCATATTGACCTGCACTGCCGCTACATGTTGATTCTGGAATACTAGTAGTACTGCATTTATTCTCGATACAAGCGTAACTTTCAGGACAACAACCACCACCTAATGACGCAGCACATAGATTATAAAGAGTTGAGCAGGCACTTGTAGTGATGGTAGTTAAAGATTGATCAGCACGAATACGGATAGAGCCGAAACGCGGAAAGACAGTTGGTTGCGGGGATTCCGTTGCAGGGAGATAGTGGGCACTCGACGGGTGAATAGACAACGACATGACGGAATTGATTAAAAAAAGAGAGGTGCATGTATGTATCAATCTACATAAAAAAAACACCTTGCCTTGTCATGTCCACTCATAATATAAATCCCCGATCCAATATTGTAAAAGTCCCCGCCTTATGGAGACATTTCCCTTGGGCTGTCAGCATATCTCTCCCTTCTTCTCAACCAATCACCCCGCTACACAAATTCGGTAAGAATAGTATCAGAGAAGAACAAAATAAAAACAAACAGGTTTTGTAGGATCCGAGAAGGATGTCCATAAGGGGGGCCGGTGGTCATACTACTTTGTCAGACAAGTTGTAATAGTGACACGAGAGATTAGGGTTAATGTCATGTGACTATGTAAACCAGGGGTTTGAATTTGAAGACGGAAGATGGAGGTCCGTTGTGGGGATGATGATGATGTTTATAGATTGAAAATAGATTGAAATGGAAAGGATTTTGTGGGGGAGAATAGACTGGAGATGTTTGTAAAGGGATGAACAAAGCCAATGAGGGAGTTTGTGTTATAATCTTTGGGGGTTTCTGTTGGAGGAAGAATGAAGGAATCAAGAAGAGGTCTGTGGTTTATGTTCGTGCGTGCATGCGTAAGTACATGTACATATATGCACGTCTGTATGGTGATTTAGATGCTGTGATTTGGTGGTGTGGTGACTTTGTCGTATGATTGTGGAGTGTTTGGAGATCAATATGGAGAATGATTGGAGGTTAGGATTGGAGATATCTACCGAGGTTTTAGATGGATAGGAGAATTCCTTGGGAAAAGAAGTTGATTGAATATTGTCCGACGATGGAAGAAATACAAATGGAATAAAAGAAGAAAAACTTGTCTTGAGCCTCATTGTAACAAGCAGATGATATATGTACTTGTCTTATCTAAATCACCAAATCTTATACAAAGATATGTACATATATATAAAACAACACACGTATCTACATACCCCGCAATCACATCACCAAACCACCCTCCTTCCCTTTCAATCCACCTGCATAGCAACCCAATCAACCAAGGAAATCACCCAAACGCAGCAACTTCCAACCGCCAACCCAACACCTCCAAATTCTTCATCGGCCGTCTATAAAAAGGCCAAGAAACCCCCTTTCTCTGTCGGTTAACCAAGAGAGTTGAAGAGGTTTTCTACTTGCCGCGGGCCTCTTCCAAAGCCACTCGCCGCCCTCTAAGAAACAGACACCTGCCGATTCTTTTACCTTCTTTTGTACCTTGATCCCAACTTCACCAGGACGGCGGCTCACAGGACGATATATCCCGCCTGGTGGTATTCGGTAGCACGAAATACAGAAAGGCCTTTTACATTTGTAGGGCCGAATTTTATCATGCAGATTATATATCTATGACAGACACGAGTTGAAACCCATTTACCTCCTGGAACAAGTTCCATTCATTTACCTTTATTCTTTTCGTTCCTTTCACTCTTCTTTCCAACTTTCTTTTTTCAATTTTTCTGTTCTTACTTCTTTTCCCTTTACGACAACGACATCACGAGACCACTTTAGTACATACATACAACGATACATCACATCACACCATCTCCGAGATTTCGTCGGAGTTGGCGGGTTTTGTGACGATAGTTGGAGATATCGGGTCGTGGATTGACAGGGGTTGGAGATGGAGGTTTTGGTTCAACTTTATATATACGAACAGTACAGTTTTTTTTTCTTCTTCTCCGTTTTGATTCGTTTGTGATTCCATCTATTGTGTTTGAATATGTTGTTATATACAAAAGTTGCTAAACCAAAGGTTCCCAAGAGGAGGTCAAGATCTGGTATGTATCTTGGTGATGGTCGTTGTCTATGTTATCTCTTTATTAACGTTAGGGTATAGGGTGTATCTATTGGTAAGATCAAGTTACTTACATACGTCATACAACCGACTATCTTCTATCTTGTTACGTATGTTAACGTCCATATAGCAAAGACAAGAAAAAGAAATGCAACGAGATACGTCCCTCTTGCACTCGCTGCATCGAAAAGAACCAAACATGTATATACGAACCCATCCGACCCCGCCAACGTCGTCGCTCAACAATAGCAAGTTCCTCATCAACATCACCCACAAGCCAACCCGGAAACCCTATAGACCCCCAATGGCTAGAGTCTTCATTATCTCTGATACCAACCGGGGATATCGACTCTGTAATCCCATTGGATAGTCCGTTATTCGATGATACTTCAACCTGGTTAGAATCTACCCCATTATCACCAAGTTCAACGGCTCTCCTTCACGATTTTTTCCAGACGCCGGATTTGTTTGGAGTGGCGTTGCCGAATTTACATACACCGTTGCATTTGCCGTTTTTGGAATTCAGTGATATACGCCATCGTCGGTCGTTGATTGACCATTTTTGTAATAACCTGTCACACCGACTGGTTTTCCTTTCTGACACGAATCTTTCGGCCAATCCATTTCACAGCTTTGTTCTTCCGTTGTGTCAAAATAGTTTAATCGTCACTAATGCGATCTACGCCCTTTCAACTGCCCATTTGGAACATGCTGATATTCCGGTTTCTGAACCGTCGTCTATCTTCCATAAAAAGGTCATAACTGATCTTTCGGCAACATTGTCAACTCCTTCTGTATCTACTACCTCGGAGGTTCTCGCCGGGATAATCCTCTTGGTCTACTATGAAGTAGTATGTACCTTTTCTCTTTGTCTTGTTTGATCTATACTAACTCCCTCCAGCTCGTCCATAAAACCCCGTCTAAAATAATCGACTCTCACCTACTTGGTGCTCTTTCTTTAATCTCCTCTGCTGATTCAACAAACCCAACACAGCAATTCCTCCTTAGAGTCAGTAACACATACAACACACTATAAAACATCACTAACCACCATCCACCAGGCCTTTCGCTTCTACGATGTAATTTCCGCATTATCACTCGGTCGACCACCATTAACCGCCATCCAACCTGGCCCGTTACCCGCTTTAGAAGATCCTACGGAACCTATTGACTCGTTACTAGGTCTATTCACCTCATTATGGCCACTTCTCCACCGCCTAGCTACCCTAACGACCTTAAAGAGGTCCGTAGAACAAGCCACCAAGCTAGATGAAACCCCCGCCACCCTCCCACTTTTACAAGCCCAATTCACAAACACATGTCACGAAACCTCAGCTTCCCTATCCCGTTGGACCCCCCCACTATCAACAACCCTAGTTTCCTCACCAAGTCCCTCCGTCCTATCCATCCTACACAACGCCCTATCCTATCGTGACGCCGCGTTAGTCTATCTCTACAAAAGTCTTCTAGGCTACCCAACAAGTCACCCCCACGTCCAATGTGCCATGCAGTCTACCCTATCAAACTGTCATGCTACCGTGAAAAACGGCGGACCGATGGCTGCGTTACTTTGGCCGTTATTCACCGCGGCTTGTGAGGCCATTCGCTCGAAGGATAGGGACCTTGTCAAGGAGACTTTCGATGCTATTAAGAAGCGTCAGGGAATGGTGAATATCACCGAGGCGTGGCGTATAGTCCAGGAGGTTTGGCGTCGAGCTGATCTTGAGAGTTCCGCTGGGGAAAGTATCTGTGGTGCGGATCTCTGGAGGAAGGTCGGTACGGAAATGGGTATCATGGTTGTATTAGGCTAGTCATATGTATAACAATTCACTTCTTGAGATATGCTCTCCAATCTATTCTATCATCTCTATCACCAGTCCATCCCATGCCGTCTCCAATCTCCACCAAAGGAACCAATCCCGGCCGTCCATGGGCACATAAAAACGGCGAGTCACAAGTCACCAACGCCGCTATAATCTCTTCCATCTCCTCTTGTCCCAACACATCATTAAACATAATCGCACTTCGACAAGCCCTCGAATTCAACATATCCCGGATCCCCGCCGGACAAACCCTGAATCGCCCTGATAGTCTTGTCGGGAGACTTGTCACCGGTGTTATACTTCCATCAGATAATGCCCATATCTCACTTCGAATGAAGGATATACATAAAGACGGGTCATCTATGCACCGTGCGAGGATCGCCTCTGGGAGGGTCTCGATAGTTACCGTTTCCCCGACTATGAGGTATTCCACGCCCCAAATGGCGAAATGGTCTCTATACCTCTCCAAAAGACGTCTCTCTCCCTCTGAAACTTCATATACCAACCGCTCACTAACAACCTCACTAACGACCTTCCCCCCGTCAAACAAGCCATTCATCAACCTCTCAAGTCTAACCCTCTCATCCGCAGCATGCTGATCCACCAAGACAACCAACGTTTTCTGTCCCTCAACAACCCTCAACAAAATAAACTTCTCGTCCACCTGTCCCAAAACAACCGCCGTAGCTAACCCCCCTTTACTCAACCTCGCGGCCCCCGAAATCGCCCCCGTCTCAAAATCTACCTGTCCCGAACCCATCCGTGACGCACCAGCCACGGGAGTCTCCGAGGCTGATTTGGACGATACGGGGGGTACTTGTGGGATGAGGGACTGTCTGGTGGGGAACACGGGGGTTTTCCAGTCTTTGATGGGGTTGTGAATGGTGGATGTGGGAGGCGTGGAGTCGAAGGGGGCGCGGATTACTTTGCCGGAACTGGATATACGGGGGAGGACGGGGTAGGCGGTAGGGTCGATTTTGGGGCGTTGAGGGGCTCCGATTTTGATGCGAGACCACGTGTCGAAGGGGGTTGGTCGGATGGGTTGTTTGGGAAGCGTTGGAGTCTTTGTAGGTGCCGAGAGAACCTTACCAACTTCTTTTATCCCACCAAACCCCTCACGCCGTAGAAATTCCCCAACAAGTGCCCGTAAGACACTCTCAATAACACCCATAACCCGCACCGACTCAAGAACCTCTTCAGCCCTATCAAAACCATCAACCAAGATAACAAAAGAATATACCCCCCACTTATCAACCCGTCTAACCCGTTTCTCTCTATCTTCCCCCACGGCTTCAAATCCCCGATCGGTGAACACCCCGTTAATAACATTGTACAACCCCGATTCCTGGCGTCCCACGGGTGTAACCCCAATACTAATGAATTGTAAGTTTCTCGAGGCCGAGGGCATCTTGCATATACAGCCTTTGACTACCACCCCGCCTGCCTGGGCACTTACCGCCTCCCAGGTATCTACCGGCGGAATCGGGATATCAAGGGGCGTCTGGATGAGTAATCTCGGGACCTTGACAGCTAGTTTCGCGGCCACCACGGGCTTTAAATGGATTTGTCTCGGTGGTGAGAAATCCGTGATTCGTAGGGATATAGTCACCGGGTCCGGCCAAGAGATCAATAACCCCAAGATATCCCAAACAAGTAAACTTGTCTCTTTACTAGGACATAAAGCATCTCGTTGACGTAACCGCACAGGGATATTTCCAAAGAGGTCGGTAACTGTGACGATCGTCCCGTGTGGTCTCGGTGCCGTATCTATCTCTGTATCTCCCCGTCCAGGAATCCTTTTACCTTGGAAGAACCCCACTTCTCTACCTTCCCCATTGGCCGTCCTTGAAGATATAGAAACCAACGAGATACTTCCCAATGCCCAAAGGAAGACACCTCCCTGACCATAACCATCCAACCCAGCTATCCGTGAAGAATCTAAGACCACGTTAGTATCAAATATCCATCTCTACCACCAAGGAAACCCCCCCAAAACTCACAATTCTTCCTTCCCAACCCCCCATCCGCATTCATCATCTCTCCTTCCAAAATTCCCTCCCCATCATCCTCAACAACACAACCACCTCCCAGAAACTTAACAACAACAGTAACCCTATTCGCCTTCCCATCCAACGAATTCCGGACTAACTCACCAATAACCCCCCTCATATCCGTGATCCTCCCCGCCGAAACAATCTTCCCCGCCGTCTCTTTTGGAATCTCCTTAATTAACGACATATTTCCCTCTTTACTCAATGCATAACACCAGTAAATTAATGACGTCAATGTGGAGATTACTTTTCCCCCGTCAGGGTCCATAACCCTACCGGCATCACCTGCCATCTCCAAATGCACTTACGACGTCCCTTCATTCATCCTTCTTCCTACGAATATATACCGCGCAGAACAGGCCATTTCCACACTGCACAAACCAAAAAGCCCCCCACAACTGCAAAAATGGCCGCGCCAACGCCCACATCTGCGCCGTTATCATCACCAACAGCGCCATCTCGTCGTCGCCCATTCACAACGTGGGTCCGGAAATTAACCTCCTTCACCAAGCCGCCTTCTCCGCCTCCGCCACCAATCCGGCCGCCCCATCGAAATCCCTCGCGGCACCGCGCCGAATCCACGCCCGCACCACACGCACATAACCCGCCTCGTCGCCCCAAGTTATCGCACCACTTGAAACCCAAGAAACCACCAAAGAATAATAATCCCTATCCACAATCAGCCCTTCTAACCCAATTAACCCGCCATCCGCCACAGACGTCTTCACTTCCTTCTTTCTTCAGCCATGGCCCTGTGGCTCCCAGTGTCGCTAGTGGTGAGTCCAGTCTGATTGAACTAGCGACGCGTGGTGGACCTATTCCCAATGCTGCAGACTCGTTGTTTTCTACGGCCACGGGCATCTCTGATAATGCTAGTATTGCCGCTATAAGACCCACATCATCCGATACTATCCTCCCACCAACACCGGATCCAAGCAACTCCCTCAACAGCACAAGTACTCTCCGAACAACCCCGCCGTCCCCGTCACGTCCCTCGTCAACATTCTCCTACCGTCCCCCGTCAACTCCGTCCCTCGCTACTCCCCTAACAACACAAACACATCTCCCTCCTAGACCTCCAATCCAAAGCACCACAACAATAACATTCCACCAGCCTTTCCCCACCCCATCAACATCCACGGGCCCTTCTCATCCACCAACAACCTACGCCACCGCTACAGCAAACAATCTTCTCACCGATAACGCGTCCATCTTGACTTTGGCAAGCAGTAGTAAACAGCGTCGGAGGAGGTCCTTTGATACAGATGCTTCCATTAGGGCTATGGCCCCAAGTAGCTTATGGGGAGGTTCGCGTGAGTCACTCCCTTTGAGCGTGTTGAGTGCCAATTTGGAGGCCCAGGGATTATATACTTCTATGGGTGAGGGATCGGGAAGTTCCACTGGACCCGGCACAACAGCTACGACGGCGCCTGGAAGAGAACGCGGAAGTGTTAAAAGTGGGTTTTTGGGAAATGTCAGTACCATGTTCGAGGAAGGAGAAAGTTCAGAAGGGGAATCTACAGATGGAAGAGTCATCTACAATTAGCATCCAGACACACAATCTACATTATATAGAAACCGGCCCCGCAAGGTAAACCGGCCAACAAGAATCAAAGAATAAACATAAATTCTAGCATTACTAACGCTGATATCATTCATCATAAAACAATAATCATATCCAAATCTACTCCGAACACTCTCCATCGTCAAATTCCCGTTCCCGCCATTGAACTGCTTCCAAACCACGACCACAAATTCCATGTGGATCAAGTCCTAATCTTTCCCGAACATCTCTTTGAATCCGTGTGAAGTACACTCTCAAAGAAGCCAAACCCTTCATGAATCCTCTATCAGGCTCGCCAGGGTGTTGTGGTGGACACGGTTTATCCGAGTTGTCCAATGCCGTCACAGAGTTGGCAAAATCCGCAATCTTGAAGTCAATCTCACGACGGTTCCGTCTTCTTCGACGCTGTGGAGCCTCTTCACCATCGGTAGCATCCGTCATTGAATCATCAAACGTCGTAGCTTCACCGTCCGTGCACTCTCCCGCTCCAAACGATCCTTGGTCACCATCATAAAACATCAACAAACTCGATGCATAAAACCGGTAACCCTTGATGCGACTAACAATCTGCTCCAACCGGTCAATCTTTTGGAGGATAGTAGGAATGTGTCGCAACACACTTTGATAATCCACACCATCATACAAAAACCGCATCAAAGCATCTTGAAACTCTTGACCCGCTTGAAGAGACCGTCCATAGTACTTGTCCTGGAAAACATATTCCTGAAGTCCGGCATCCCAAACTTGAAGACCGCAAACCCGAACACCGAGTTCGCGCGAAGTAGTCTTAGCACACTTGCCCTTTTGCGACTTTTGCTTTTTGGCTGTTGCTTCCACTCCGTACTGACGGGTCCCCATCTTCAAGTCCATGATACATGGCCGTTTCATCCCAGCAGTCAAATCCTCCAACAACAAAAAGTACTCAATGCGCGAGTTAGGATGCACTTGGGCCTCTTTGGGGTTGATAGGTCGGGGAATCTTGCCAGTCTCAGCCAGTGCCTCGGCCTCTTCCGGAGTCAAGTGGCTAAAAACAGGTTGAAGTGAATCAGAAAGCCCGGCCATATCCTCACTACTCTTGGGTAACTGCAAAGGTTCCAAAGCAGGTTTACCATTTCCATCTTCAGCCTGGAAATCATCAGCCTCTTCAAAGTACTGTAAATCGCCCCGTGGCTCACTGACAGTCACTGGCTTGCGACGTAATCCGCTTCCCGAGTACCGACGCTTCCGCTTAGGTAACGCCGGGGCATCGTTCAGACGGCCGAGCATACGGTCTGGCTCCGGGGCACTGGTGCCAGTGATATCCTTGACCTCTGGCGCTTCCGGATCCATCAAGTCTTGCGACATAGAAACTTCCATAGGCTCGCCAATAGGTATCACAGCACTAGGGATAAGCATTGGCTCGACGGCTGGTGGTCTACTAACACCCTCAATCTCACCTGTCAAATCCGGAGTGGTGAGCTGCGACTCTGTCCCCGTCGTACGATTCTTGCCAACTTTAGGACGAGGCACAGACTTTTGATGTGGCTTTCGGTGTTTCTGTACAAGAACAGGCTGCTTCAAGAATGCGTCATTGAATACCTCATTGCGAAGACGCTTGTTGATAAGAGTAGCACCCCAACTGTTAGGCCGGTCATCCAAACGAGGTCTAATTGCAGAGGATTGTGGCGACTGAGGAGCTGAAGCAGTAACAGCTTCACTCAAGTGACTCCCCATGTCGGGAGAAGAAGATGCAGTGGCAGATGCACTCCGGGACCGCATCATCTCGCGAATCAAAGGCGATGATGTTGGTGGTTGAAGGAAGCTACGCGGGATAATATGTCGGTTATCATCAAACGTAACCGTAGGAACAGCACGAGGGCCAGTCATAGACTGGCTAATGACGCGCTCAGGTGGATTGGCCTTAGCCGTCTTGTCGTCCAAATCCTGAAGCGCCTTCTTGGCCTCATCATCTTTCTTGTGAGTTGACCGCCGACGCTGCTTGGAGAACGTAACGTTTAAAACACCAATGTAACTATAATCGGTTAGCATGTGAATCTCCAGTGCTTGGACCACTTATTCGCTTAAACATACCGCGGCAAAAAAGGTAACAAATCACGGTAGTACCGCTCAACTTCCTCGTAAAACTCATTCTCCCGGTTGTTCAACTGTTTGCATACAGCCCGCTTAGAGAACCTCCAAAGAGTTGTGTGTCCACCAACCTGGTGTCTGTACGGAATCAGTTCAATCGCTTGACACGGCATTGGCTCATCTACTACAGATGCAACCTCTTTGGGATCTTCAGTCAGACTATCCGTAGGACCATAGTGAGAAGCAGCAGATGGCGCTCGAGAACTAGGCGCAACAGACGGAGCAACAGTTTCCTCTATACGTGGCGCAGACGCCTTTGAGTCACCTTTGGTCTCATGAGCCTCAGCCGTCTCTTTGCGCTTCTCCATCCGAGTCTCATCTTTGGCAGCATTCAAACGCTCTTCAACGGAACACTCCTTGTCAAGATCCTGACCCTCCGAAGCTTCATCATCTGCCTTGACAAGCCACTCATTGTAGTTCTCATCTTCTGACGCCCCTGGGGTTGGCTGATTCTCAATAGTGGAACTACATTTTGGCGCATCATCACCAGATTCTATGCTATCTGCTTGATGATGAGGAACAAACACCGCCGAAGAAATCTTCTCTTCACCAGACTCATCACCCTCCTCCTGAGACCCACCATCTAAACTGCTAGCAGATGGCCGCCGATCTTCGCGACCCCCAGAAACAGGTGTATGAGTGGCAGATCCGGCAATACTGAAAGGCGAGTCGATTGAAATATCTTCGTCGGAAAGGACAAGGGAACGTTGCTTCGGTGTGCGTGGTTCTTCCTTCATGGCAGCCTTTACTGGAGAAATAACAGTCTTCTTCGGGCTGGGTAATGGCCGGCTTGGTGGCGGTAAATCAATAGTAGCTTTGGGCGTCTTGGAGAGATCATCCGAATCACTCTCTCGTTTGATAATAGAAACGTTGTCGGGTGGTGAAGCAGCAATAGTGTCTAGCTTTTCCCGATCATGAACCTTGGTATCCCGCTCCTTCTCCCGTTCTTTGTCCTTCTCTTTCCCATGATGGCTGCGATCGCGCTTCTTATCTGGAATTGGAAGTGCCTCGCGGAACACCCGCATGTGATGACTGGCTTTGCGACTGCGAGACCCAGTTTCTGAAGAACCACCCATCCCACTCATTGAATTCGTAATGTACTTTTCCACATGACCATCGCGACCGCTTCCATCCTCATTGCCGATAGACCATATCTTCTCTGGCCGTTTCTTTGACTGTTGACCCTCCGGCGTTCTCTTCTGTGCATCACCTTCTTTTCGAGAAGACTGATTTATTGGGATCGAACCTCGGGAATGTAATTCTTCGTCGTTCAGTGATGAGGCATAGTCGAGTGACGTTCTTGATCCAGAGGCAACACTACTTTCTCTAGATGGATAGTTATGGTCGATAGAAGATCCCCGTGAATAACTACTGTCGACAAATGATCGAGGGTTCCGGTACATATCAAAAGGCTCCATTGAGCCGGTATCATATATTGGCGCATCGCTGGAAGTACGGAATAAACCCGGCTTTGGGCGAACAACGGAAACTGAGGTAGCCATCGATTGAGCTGAATCTGTTGGGATAACTTTTGGCGAGGGTCGAGGAGTTACGGACTCGTCGTCACCTGTATCGCCAGAGGCATTACTCGTCGGCGCGGGCTCTGAAACGTTTGAAGGTACTGGCGGTGGTGGCGGCGGAGCAAAGTTATTGGCTGTCGGCCGAGGGGTCGTGAGGTCCCGCTGAGGGGAGGATAATGAAGAACCCGTGGTGGCGGTGTTGTTATCTGAATCTGAAGTGGCGGTTGAAGGACGGGATGTCGTCGGTGCGTCAGAGTGTGAACTAAGATCTGACAGGTGTGATCGGCGAATAACCGAAGAAGACAAAGCAGTGTCTGTATGGTTGGTAAATACCGTTGTCGCCGTGGGTATTTGATATGGAGTCGAACTGTCGCGATATGGTGTTGATTCAGATGTGGCTTTCTCGGAGGCGGAGTCGCAAGATAAGGGCAATTCTGTCTGCTGGGAAGACAGGGAAGTAGTAGAAGAAACGGTGGAATTCGACAAAGACGTGTGTGGTGTAATTCTAGCAGAAGCAAAAGCCTGAGAAAGTAGCGACGGTCCAGCTTGGCGCATGGTGACGGACGCTGAGGAATGGTCGGTTTTATTCGTGTTATCAGTAGAACAAGAAACACTGCCAACAGGAGTACCGATAGGGCGGACGCTGTTCAAAGTGCTTGGTGGAGCGACGTGCTCCTGCTTTTGCTCCTGTGGGCGTGGTGGCAAGATATCAACCCTGTGATTGGCCGGTGGGGGGTGTGCTGAGTCCGACACGGCGAGTGGATTGCGGGCTGTGGCTGGGGGTGTATTGGTGCTTGTAGTCCTTGACAGGCGGTTGGTCAAGGATTGTTGGCGGTCGTGGAGAGTTGTCGAGTTTTGTTTTGGTCGTAATAAAGATGATGATGGCGGGGTATTAGAGAGTGTCCGTGTTGGTGTCTGTGCTGATTCTGACGATGGTGGAGGCGGCGAGTGCGCTTGTCGTTGTGGAGGAGGCGGACAAGGAGAATTGTGGAGACTTGATTGTGGTGCCTGTCCGCCAAGTGACTGTAGCGTTGACGAAATAGAAGACAGTAACGAAGCTGACGATGACGCAGCCAATGTGCCCGAAGGCTCCCTGGTGAGTTGCGGGCGCAAAGATACAGCTGGCTGGGCCGAAAGCTCAACAGTCGTAGTCGCTGCCGTAGGTACAAGGCCACCAACCGAGGGATCTGAAAAGGCAGCAGATAGCGAAGAAACAAATGCTGATCGTGGAGGATGTGCTTGCGATTGCGGTGCTTGTGAAGGTCCGCCATTGGTTCTCGGGGCGACCGTCGCATTACAAGCAGAAGAGGCCGAGCCATTCGCAGTAGCGGCGCCGTCAGTGTTTACTGGAGCATCCATGGCCAAAGGGGGAGTGTCAGAAGCGCGCGAGGGAGTGTTGTTAATAGCGTCTGTCGCGGGGACAGGTGATGGTGGACACATTATTTCAGTAGAAAAAAAGTGGTGGACTGGTACTGAGTAGCCCACGGGTACAGGCAGAAGCAGCAAGGCGATTCAAGGAGGCCCAGACAAAGGGAAACGTGGGCTGAACCTGCGAGTGTCGATTCAGAGTGACGACAGAGCACGATGGAATGGCGCAGCGACTGGCGAACGAGCGAAAGGTTAAACGAGAGACAACAAAACTACGGCTATTATCGCTGGTTGCAGCGTATTGGTGGGCCCTTCCTGTTAGTATAAACTGGCAAGCTCCGGAGATGGCGATGTCGTAGTAGCAGTGACTGGATTAGATTGTATTTTTTTTCTCTCCGCCATGGACCCTGACTAGCACAAAAGGACGGATAGTGGAAGAAATGTATCCCAAAACAGGGTAGTGGCCAAAGGGGTAGGCGTATTGTGTATATTCTGGCTCCGGTATGGCTCTGATATGGAACGTGATAAAGTCGTGGGGTAATCAAGGTTTGATACGGATTGTGAAAGCAAAATAACAACAACCAATGGCTAAGCCTCTTGATAGATACTTTCTCAGGCTAACGGTACTAGGATCGTGGATTGTGTGGGTAAAGGAACGTTGGTGAGCTGCTTCTGGACGACTATCTTGGTCTACAGGGACTCTGGCACTTTGGAGAACAACAAAAAGCCAGGAGAGGGATCCAAGCGAAAGTTCTCACACTGGTAAATCCGTCCAAGCTACGGGGCCTCGATACAGCTGGACCAAAGCTGGCATACACCGATTACGGGTAGGAGCAGGGCAGCAGATGCACACGAACCAAAAAAGCATACCAAATCCAGAAAGCGCAGACCTCGTGCTCGTGGGACGTTCAGTAACAGGCTGACGGAAGAAAAGAGCCGGTGGCCAATAAACGAGGAATCAGCGTAGTGAAGAGAAAAAAGACTGGCGCTGACGGGTGAAACTGGGGACTCTGGCGGGGGAGAAGATAGAGTAGACAGGGGCGTGAACGCAGAAACTGTAGTTGAGTTGTATGTATGGAAGTCGGGAGATAGAAGGTCGACGACAAGTCTGTGGTTGAATCCAGATGCAATCCTGGTGTGATTCGAGTCAGGAGGGATTTGCGGAGACGCAGCAGTAGTCAAAGGGGCGGCAAAGCAACAACAAATGGACGAGCGTACTGATTGAAAAATCGTGATAAACGGTATATATATATATATATGAATGTGGATATATATAAAACTAGGATATCAAGCAAAAACAGGGTATAAACAGGAATTACAATTACGCTGTCGATAATGACGCTTCGAAAAACAAATTCGTGAATCTATGATGATATCAAATGGTGATATCAAGAAAACATTTTGTTTTCAAGACCCACGAAATTTCACAAGGCCATCAGGTAACAGCGTGGGGCAGGTAGACGAGGCTGAACCAGGATATATAGTGTTATCCAAGACAAAACAGGAATGATCTCTAGGGACCGGGAAGTTACTTTTCTCTGTCAAATTGAGGGGAAAATGTAGACTACCAAGTCTCTAGATAGAGCTTCAGAGACAAGGCCGGACAACTGCATGTATGTCTATCTATATACTTATCTGCCGCTAATCCACCTGGCCCGTCGATTTGGGGCATATAACTACAATAATCAGTACTTTCACGATGTGCACCATGCAGCCACAAGCATACAAGCGTACCTTTTTATATTCTTCCCGAGCGGGACATCCAAGGCGAATATGTGCCTGGTCCCAAATGGAAACCCTCACCAGGAATAGAACGGGATGAGCCACAAGCACATGGACCGACAATGTGCAACCCTTTACATAACAGCTCCAACATGTCCGCCACCACCGCAGTTTCGCAGTCAATTCTCACGTAATTTCAGTGTGCCCTCTCCATACAAACTGACCGCCAATCTCCAAATCTGCTCGCGGACCGTCAACCTCCATCAATCCCATCGGCCGTGGTTACATGTGTTGTACTATCGGCGGGTCTTTCCTTGGAGACCCTACAAACTGGCCACCCAAGCTTTCGTTTCTATCCGCCCCGGCCGTCAGTTAGTCCATGGTCCCGGGTGTCTCCTTTGGGCCTGGACGTTCCATATTGGGGAGGTTTATGCTGAGAATGTGTAATCACATGGTGATTTCGGGTGAACGTCATTGGGGATATCTTGGCACCATTATGTCTACTAATACTACACACCATCCGTACACACATGGCGATGAGTGATGTGCAAAATCAGGCCAGCTACTTTCTCGTCTTTTCGCATTGCCTTATCTTGAGCTCCTCTGTTCTCTTCCCCAGATATGCCTTCCACTCCACCCCCCGGCGTCCTATTAAACTTGCATCACGGTCCATCCTAACCAATCACATGCTTAATCTAGCCCAGGAGGTGACTTTGACCGATAACCCAGGTTAGGGTTTTATATATAGGTGAAGCCGGAAACGGAATGCAACCTTGCTGAGTCATTCTTATGGCGCATGTTTTTGGAAATGAAGATGCCTTTTCGAGTTGTAAAGTAAGGAATCTAAGAACAGATTGAGTTACTGACAGTACCTGGTGATGGATAATCACGTGTAGTATTGGAAAGGCTGGTATGGTTAAAACTAAGTAATCCCCGAGGACAAGGCGGATGTCCAAGGCCCAGGGTTTTCATCGGGGACTGTCAAGGGGATTACCTAGATAGTTGGATATTCCCACTCGTGGTGAACATGTCAAGTGAGATTCGCTGGTGTAATTCCTTGAGGAATGAACAAAGAGGTGCCAAGACACATGCGATGTATTTAATCATTGCGTCAAGGGAATCTGACCCACCAGCCACATTGAGGATTCCAATATATAAAGGTTAATAGAGGGTTACATATAACCCCATTCATTAATATCAACATCTCAGACAAGATCCTGATAGATCGCCATTTGGTATAGTTATGTCTCTATTCTAAATCCAAATTCCATCTTGATCGTCCACGATCCGAACTCTTTGTGCTCCTTCTTTATCCTTGTGCAACCCGACTAACCAACCAATCAGTTACCCTACAACTACAACGTTCCCAAGTCTATCGTTCTAAGACGTTTAATAGAGCCCGATGATAACACGCCAAGTATCACATCTAAACACAGCTCGTGTTCGCACCGCATTACATCCCCCTTTCCAAACCAGAATCCGAGACATCCATCTCATATAATTCAAGCCTAATCATCGCCCAACGAAGCCTAATCCCACTCTTCCGTGCTCAGCTCTGGAATCAGCAAAAAGGAACCTCTACATCCAATCTAGTCCAGTATCTACCCCACGTGTCTCTCGTTTAGAATTCTCTGTGGTCAACATGCACCCAATACCGCATCCCACGTCCTTCAACCACGTACCCTTTCAGAATCCCATCTATAACATACATGTACATACATACAGCCACCAGGGGCCCGTGCAGTGCATCACCAGTCCATACAGAATAAAAGGACGGGGCGTCTCTCTTACACCATCATCTATCTAACACCCCTTCGCCATCCTAAGTCATGTCCTCTTCTCCATCGTGCCTGGTTAAAGGGACTTATCAGGCCACGAGACGACAAGGACATAGATGGTGTGTCATAATAGACTTTTTTCGATTCCTAAGAACATTCTATACCCCTCCTCCACACTATCATACCTGTGAATCACATCTACAACATCCAATCTACAGTTTCACAAAGTAGACATCTAACTGACGTCATTGCCACTATCGTAGACCCTAACCCTGAACCACAACGACACGAAATCATTAAAACATACGAGTCTATTAGAGAATAACGGGAACAAACGCTGTCAAGCAAGTCTATGTAAACAAATCATAATATGCGGGCTACGCAAGCATAATCAAAAGAATTAATGAAACGGCCGGGAAGCCATCTGCGCCTGTCTCTGTACCTCCTCATCAACCGTCAACGGAATGCCAAGGAACTCTTCCAGATTATCCATGACGTGGTCGAGGGCTTCTTGTCCCTCAGTATCTTCAACCTCCTCATACTGCTCTGGATGTATTGAGGCAAAATGAAGAGCTGCCTCGCTATGTCCGCCGTCCATTGCCGTATCCATATCTTCATCATCGCCATGCCCATGATCTTGATCGGCTACAATAAACGCCATAGCCATCGCATCAACACCAGCCTCTTGACTCGGGTCCAATAAACCTCTCTTCGTCCTCACAGCTCGTAAATGTCTTTCGGCCAGGCTAGAAGATCCTCCTTCATCTTCATCATCCCCCATTGGCAATGGCGGTGGCGGTGGTGAAGATGCCCTTCTTGGCTTCTCCACAACAACGGTTCTTGGCATAGCAAAGAGCGCATCATTGCCCATATGTGCCGACCATGAAACCCTCTTCCGATGTACTGTCCTCCGCTCCGCCGCGTTCATCCCCGCCGCCCCCAAATGTGCCCCACTTCCAACGGACCCCCGATTCTTCAGAATACCTCCCCGTGCTGCTCGTCCTGGCGACGGCCTCCTCGATCTCACCGTAGCTCCAGATCGTCGATCCAAACTAGGCGACCCAAAACTCGCGAAACTCCTCACTCTGAACCCATCTTGAACCGGAGTTCTCGGCCGCGCCGCAAAATTCGCCTGCTGTGACCTCGACCAATGGTTTACGGGCGCATGTGGATCAACTCCAACCCTACTTTCGCCCGCCCCACCAAAAGCTGGCGTCGGAGTCGCGGCAGAGTCCCCCCACTCACGCGATGTGGAATCCGTCGCCGAGTTAGTTGCAGTTGGCGTATGCACCATATTAGAATTCGCCTGGGTTGAATTGTGGTAGCTCGAAGTCGCCCACGGATTTCGCTCTAAAGCACTAGGTGTCGAGTCGTCAATTGGAAGCTGCGAAGGTCCAGGAAATCTGGGCAAGTTGTTTGTTTGGCTGTCGGTGTTTGCTCCGTTTCGGAGATCAATGACGGAAGCCTCTGGCATCCACGGGCTCGGCATACCTACGACGTCAGCCCAACCCTCTTGGTGTCCATTATCGCCATTGTGCGCCTGCGCTACCCCGCTGTCTGCAGCTATGTTTGGCCCACTAAAATCGACCTCATACCCTGTAGCTCCAGCAGCAACCGCCCCATTTGCTCCTGCAGGGGTCACTGGGCCGCCCCTAGATTCCCCATAACCCGCCTGCGAGCGCCCCCAGCTGGTGGCGGGTGTCACAGGCGGTTCTACAGACGCGGATCCAGCACCTTGTGCAAACCGAGCAAGTGGACTACCGACTGCCGGACTGCCTCCGTAAAATGCTTGGTCACCACGTGACATGATCTCGGCAATAGAACGCCGGGGCCTCCGGTGCGTCTTGCTGTGTGAGAGAGATTGCCGTGCGCGGTCGAGGATTTCCTTGGCAGAATTGGCTCGTGGAGACTCCGGGAGGTCGTAAAGACGAGATGGAGAACTTGGCAGTTGACCTGTTGTGCTGGGAATTGCTAAGACTGGTTGAGGTACAGTATCTGTACGAGGTGGCGATGGGGTACGGGCAACTCTGGTAGTCGAAGGAGTGACGGGGCCTTTCGGTCGAGATAAAGACTTTCGGACCTTGCGCCGCGGGTTGGCAAGTAAGGCAGCAACGGCTGGGTCAGGTGGTAACTGGGGAAATGACTCCTTGGCAGCGTTCCGGAGAGGATCGAAAATTTGCTGTGTTGATTGGACGACTGAGGCAAAGCTAAAGTCACCGACGTCATCTTCTGATGTCACTGAACGCCCCGGTGACACTGGTGGCCGTTGGCGTTTAGTTGGAAGAACAACCCTGGGAAGGACCGCCAATCTCTCTCTACAGAGGTCAAGGTGGGATAGTACAGGCGGGCGAGTCGGTACTTTCTCTGGCTGGTCATCTAAGTCTGAGTCGTCCGATTCTGAAAGTACAGCGTCAGCTTCGTTGAGATGACAGACCCAATCTTCCATCTCTTCATCTGACTCTAAATCGGACAATTCAGAAAGCTCCTCGTCAGAACTTTCTTCGATCTCCTTTTCGGGTCCACTACCTGCAGCCTCAAATTCCTCATCGCTGTCTGGTTCAATATATGAAGTATGGGCCTGGCTGCGTCTAGGAAACCGTGGAGTGCGTGATGTGTCTGGTACACTTGAAGGCATAAAGGCCAGGGAGTTATTAATTGATAAGTCGATCGACGAAACGGCGCTAGAAAGTGACGAAGAACGTCTTACTCGTGGCGGAGAAGGCGATAGTTCCATCGGAGAAGGGGAATCCTCAGGCGGGATATCGGCAATCGTCATCGGCGAAGTAGGAGCAAGTCTTGGTAGAGGAGATGAAGACTCCGAAATGTGATCCTGAAGGACAGTATCCTCGATGAACTCAGCCGATGGAAGTGAAGAACTATCATCGTGGTCTTCTATGGGACCAAGTGGCTCGTTGCCAGACTCGTCATCGGAAAGATCATTGCCATCGCTCTGGTTCAACACTGGAAGTGACTCGTTTTCAGAGTCGAGGTCTGACAACTCACTGTCATTGTCTTCTAGTTCCACAATTGGTTCATCCAGCTGCATCTCAGGTAGGATAGTATCCTCAATGATAGTTTCTTCTGCTGGTGCCACATTCTCTTCTTCTACGACCTCTTGGTTCAAAACTGCCGCTAGGCTAGACGACGCCTTGACTGCGGGGGTAACTGTAGTTTCAACCTGGGCACGCTGCTGGGAAGAGAGAGGTGACTTCCCGGGACTCAAAACTCTAGACTTCTTCTCTGTGTGTCTCGGCATCGGCGATGATGGCTTTGGACTGGATCTTATCGCTATTTCACCAAACCATCCTGGCCCACGTGTTGACTTTTGATTACCCGATTGACTTGCCGGGCCCTCTGCGGCCATAGAATTAGGGGGCAGGGGAAGACTCGAGGACGCATTGTTGGCGCCTAAAGACTTTGAGGGGGGCGGCATATCTTCCTTAGGCTCTGCCAATACCGTGTCTGCAGTCTTCTTCGGGGATGCCTTCCATACCGGCGGAAGAGGCCGGTAACCATGTTCCGGAGTTTCGTTACGATACGCCTCAAGAATCTTCTGTGCGGGAACAGTATAAGGAGTAGACGGTTGAGATGAAGACCAACGTTTTCGCTTCAACGGGTTGCCATGCAAATCCACAGGATAAGTATTCGAGGGCTCGGCAAGAGGCGAGCTAATAATGACATCACCGTCATCCAACCACTGCGAATGCATATCGGGGCTAGGAGTTCTGGGGCCTCTCGGATCACGTCTTTGTAGGACCTCAGGTGTCATTGGTATGAACTGTGTCTGGAGTACAGACACGTCGGGTACTTCGAGATCTTCTGTTGCCAAGGTCTCCGTGGGTTCTGAACCGGGCGAAGGTTCCCGCTCCTGGCGAGAGGCATCAGTGATATGTGATTCTTTTTCTTCATGCGTAGCCTCGGGAATAATTCGGGTTGAAGGACGAGGCATAAGTTGTTTTTGAGATTGCGTTAGCTCTGGGTTTATTGTCATCTTAGGAAGCTGACTTGACACCTCTACCAGCTTCGGTTTCCCAACCATACTCGTATTCTCGCTCAGGATAGAATGATCTATCTGGACCGGTATTTCAACAAATACTTCATCAGTTTCTTGGAGATTCCCTGTCAATTGAGGCACATCAATTTGCGCAGACCCTTCAAGAGCAACTCCCTCCTTAACCACAAGTTTTTCAGTAACTGCAGGTTTATCAGTAGCCACAGATCTCTCAGTGGACTCTGAATCTGCGATGACTTCAAGCTCATTATTTGGTATGGATTCCTCGATCTGCGCAGGCACGTCTGTGACCCGCTTCTCAACAGACTGGGGTTCCACTACTTGCTCAATAACCTCGGTAGTTTCAGCCATTTGCTCAACTATAGGCTCCGTCACTAGCTCTGCCATTTCACTCCTTTCCACTTCCACCTGATGTTGTGGTGAGGGCTGTGTGAACATGGGTGTATCCAGGTGCGAAACCTCCTCCTCTTGGAACAGCAATGGCTCAATACTAGGGGATGGAACGTCGAGTGGCAGAGTTTCGATATGCATCGGCGACTGTGCTGTAATATCTGCCAAAGACATATCTTCAGTGCTCGGTTCAAGTATAACACCGGCCAATCTATCAATGAATAGGTTTTCTGATGGTGTGAGCTGCGTGGGATCGAATCTAAAGTCGGTGATGTCTATGTCTAAGTCGTAGAGTCCTTCCAATGGGTTGGGCTGTGGTTGCAGAAGGCCCACAGTCATGTCGGCTTCAATGGTTATATCCAGAGGAGTTGGATCTGGAGGAAGCTGGGCCTCTTCCAATATTGACTCCAGTACGGGTACAGATTCATGCAACTCCATAGAACCATAGCTAGTGGCTATAGTAGGCATTGGCATGGCACGTTCATCATGCACAAGCGCTTCTGAAATAGGCTCAGTTATAGTAGACTCTTCTAATACTGGCTTTTTCGAAACAGGCTCTTCCAAGACAGGCGCTGGGTGGGAAGGTTCCTCTTGGTCTTCCGGCTCTATAGTCGCCACTGACATAGCATCGAGCATGTCAATATTGGGATGAGCGGGCTCACTCTTCTCTAAAAATGCCGCACCTTGGTCCACTGGAACTGTAGCGGGTAATGGCGAGTGACTCCTGACAGCAACGGCGATATCTTGTTTTGGTGACGAGATCTCCACTGGAGCGGGATCAATAGTCTTGGGTACAGGTGCTTCCACAGATGGCACGGGGAAGTCCTGCCGCGGAGTATCACTGGAAATACCCGTTTCCATTTGAGCCAAGGCTACGGACTCTGCCACGGAAACCTCTAAAGACTCTAAAGGAGACGCCTGATGTGTCACACCAGGTGATGCCACACCAACCGGAGTCACGTCAACCGTAGCCACTTCCGATATAGTTGTTGGAACTTCAACTTCAGACATCGGTACCTCTACCAATACCGTGGGAGGATCTTGGCGTGAGATGTGGGTGGGAGTAGCTTCGGTGATTGGAGTCTGGTCTATAGCCTCGCTCATTGGTGTGTTAGTGGATGCCTCGGGTGACTTTTGGTGCGGGGCTCGGCTCAAGGGAGCTTCAGTCATAGGGACTTGAATCGCGGGCTCAGGTGCGGGTGCCTCAGAAACTTGAAGCTCATGTTCAACCGAAAATTCTTCAACCATTAGATCTGGGACTGTATCTTCAGGCGTAGAAACTGCCACGGGTACCTCGGGAGATTTCACACGATGAGAATCGGTCGCGACATCATCAATCATTTTGTCTGGCTTTGCAGCCTCGGGTAATAATTCCCCGATAGACGTAGCGTGCGACTCGGCATGTGGGATATCAATCGAGGTGGGGTCAGTCATGGGGACTTCTGGGACCTCGAGCTCTATTTCAGAAGAAGGTTCGGCTGTCAGTGGTAAGGACGCAACTTCTTCTACTAGCTGAGCAGTGTGTTCTTCAAGTCCATGGGCTACTTCGGGCTGGGAAACCAGGTCCTCCATCACCACATCTACAGGTTCCGATTTAATAATATCTACCAGCTTCACCTTGATATAGATGGCAGGCTCCACCCCAGCAGTTTCCGGCGTTCTAGATCTTCCAACTGGGAACGGTCTGACAATGCCCTGCGAGGACGCTATATACGTCTCTACCGCATCCCGAGGTAGAGATACCGGTGTAGGAAGTTGAGTATGTTCCGTAACACGACCATGCATTAGAACATTTGTCGAAAAGTTGGGAAATTCGTCTGTCTCTTCGATTTTAACTGGCGCTGGTGCTTCGATAGGTGACATTACATTCTCTTCTTGTGTCGATAGGATCATGATAGGTTTAATATCAGGTGATGATGACGATTGTTCGGGTACGGCAACTAATGGCAACACCTGGGTAGGCTCCACGCCAGGAAGTGGTCCCCTTTCAATTCCTGAAAGAACCTCGCTCTCGGGTTCTGTGCCCTGGATAGCAACATTTGATTCGATGGTTGGTGGGTGGATCTATAGGTAAAGTTAATACTACGACATATTAAAGTGGTTCAAGTTAACTTACATCGGCTTGGTCTTGAAGTCTTGACCCGTAAACGACAATCATATCCACACGATCTTCTCCCTCTTGTTCTATGGCAACCGCAAGCTGGGTATTCATGACAGTATCATCCGCTTCGGTTTCCATATCAACATCGGTAGATGGGACAACCGTATTTTCCACCGGTGCAACATCCACAGGTACAGTCTCTCTAAGTGGTGATGTAAATGCTTGGGTCGGTGTGTCATTATAAGGAGCTTGTGGCGAAGTTGGTGATAGTTGACGTTGTAAATTTTGTGTGACTTTCTCAATCGGGACAGGTGCTAGGATGACTGGAGACTCTGGTTCCGGAAGCGTTTGTAACACGGGCACTTCACTTATTTCAACGGCGGGCTCTTCTTGTACCAACTCGAGTTGTTGTCTTATAATTTGAGTTGCGGGCACATCTGCTTCATCTTTAGAAAGGTGCATTGGTTCAGTCACCTCTGTTGTTTCGGGTACTGGCATAGCATCCGTAGGTGGAATTTCCTCTTCTAGCTGATCCAATTCAAGCTCTGCGTGAGTACTGAGTCCAGGTGTAGCAAAACTCTTGACCGTATGTACTGTCTGCGCTGGAGATGATGAATATGACACAAGGGGCCTTTGGGGGGGCTTGGAAGGTGCCGGTGACTCTAATCGTGGAAGCTCTGGCAATGATGCCTCGGTCGGTAAGACTGGGTCCATTGGTTCGGTGGAATCTATATCCATATCCCGTTCCATCACTGGGGCGGCTACTAACGCTGTAGCCGGTTGTGTGGGCGATTCATGTACAGGTTTTATAGGCACCGCAGTGTCATCTATTCTATCGTCATCCATAGCATTATAATCTCTGTGGATCAAGTCATCTGCTGTGCTGAGAACCGGAGGCTCTAAGATATCTGACTGGTTCTCTTGTGTAATAACTCCGTCAACGTCGTCCATATCCCAAGGTATTTCCGGTTCTGATGGTTCCAGTGGCACTTTCCTCCTGAAAATGAAGCTTTCATCCTCCTGGGTTTCAAGGTCCGCCCTCTTCTGTCTTTGCATAGCTGCCTTGTGTGTCTCAGACATCTTCCTTGCAGCCACCTCACATTTCCTAACAGGCGAACGTCCTCTTTCACAAATTGCCCCTTCCACCCTCACCATAGAGTCCTCCTCACGATCATCGTCACTTTCTTCGGACTCGTTCCTGATATATGCCAATTTCGAAGCATTGTCCTCTCGGGCCAGTGTAGGAGACATGAAGCGGAGCTTGCGAACACTTTTAGTCTTGCAGCTGCGTGCCACGGATCTAACAGGTGAAACATCACAAGATGCCAATTCGTCCTCATCCAAAGTTTCAGGGACACTCAAGCGCTGTGATGGTGTTATGAAAGCACGTCGCAGGGTGCGTGGTGTCTGAGATGCTGCCTGTTGGCTGGATTGTGAAAGAGCTGTTTGGATCCGGTGGCCATGGGTTGGAGTGCCGAACTGTGAAGGTTCTTCAAGTTCATCGGGTGAAGAACCTCGAGAGGATGCAAACACAATGGTTCGAGCTCTCTTTTCGGGTCTATGGTGTGGAGTACGGAATGTCGGTTGGCTATTGGGTATAACTTGTGTACCGGGGATTATGGAGGGACGCGGTGGCGGTAGCTTTGGTGGTGGCAGGCGTGCCAAAGCTTCATCTTGCGGATTAAAGTATTTATTGTACACCCGCCGAGACTCGGTGACGTCAGGGTGGAGAATGGCGGAAAATATATCTGGGGGGTGGCCATTGAGGAAGTCATTGGCAACCTTACGAATACGCTTTCGACGTAAAACATCATTGGTAGAATGGGAGGGTTCCGCTTTGGAAATAGTCCGCTTTGGACGGGCTGGACGTGTAGATTGTGTAGGTGGCATGTCGTGTGAATGAAGATTTATGCTGGCAGCGGGGTATTGTCGCGTGGTGTAGTCGACAGCCTATGGGACTATGCGCCGCAGTGCATGAGAATTGGTCGCATTCGGTGTGGCTTTCTGTTTATAAGGGTAGTAGAAAGTGTAACAAAAGAAATTAATCAGCTGGATAACCCAAGATTCACGATGTAATCCAACAGCATGGTGTCTTGGCCAACGGGTGGGTTTGCGTGAACTCCGTCCTGGATGCACCTGGTGAATCTGTGAATAAAGTTCAACCCTTAAAAATATGTTGTGTGTTTACTTTGGAAATGGTAGTTCTAGGCAACTGTCATTTTAGGTGACAAGGAATTAAATAGGCAGTCGACAAGTCAAATGTACTAGGTAGAATCCTGATCAGGGAAGGAATAAGACTACACGGTATTGAGTTACGTATTTTCAGTGTGACGACACCGAATATGGTGATGTGTGGTTATCTGTAAGAAGTACAAGATGCTCTAGGTCAGACATAAATGGGCTTGCCAAATGTATCGATAACTTTGATGTCAAATTCCATTTCGAGATTGGTTGTCTACACTTAAATGGAATTAATATCGGTTCACTGACAGGTTCGTCGCGCGGCCTAGTCACGCATTATTCGACTGAAATTGGTCATTCTAAGGGTTAATACGGATGCATCATTGCACATAACCCGCATGAAGGTTTGTTTACTTACACTTTGTGGGAACCAATCACGACGGCTAAACACGTGAATTGATCTCCGCCAAATCCTTCGTTCCCGTTTGAGGAATAAAGCTAACTACAAATGCTTTTCTCACGCTAGATTGTAACGTAGGCGAAGCTTCTTGCAACATCACCACCGTGATTAAATACGGAAATACCACGTTCTGGAAGAACCCAAGACAGCCCAGTTCGCTTCTTTGTTGCGCACGGATTAGTCTTTCGGTTCAACGAGGTGCTGTTTTTCGATTTGTCCTTGCGTTTTGTGTTCACCGAGGCTTCTAAACCGTCCGCCACACATCAGCGATCACCTGGTTTGGTAGTGCTTTCTGGGGGTTTGCCGAGTTTGTCGTCATATCATATTGTATGCTTTCTTCCTTTTCTTCTTTACACCCGTCAGGCCGTATACTTACACATATTTCGCCTTGTTTAGCTTCATATATCAGCATTCTACATATATTCATACATACATTCACTATCTGCGACAACCGCCTGACAACCGCCACAGAAGTCCTTGTCTCGCTTGGTCTCGTCTTGTTCTTTCGTTTCTTCTTTTCATGTTATACACACAACACCAGTTCTGAGACCCTGGCCCTGCTACCCCGTCAAAATATCCAAGTCACACTCTAAAACCTGGTCGTCGTCTCAAACACTTAACCACGACAACGCGATCAGCGACGCGCACCGATACATCCATCATTGTCACTGAATAGACCCGGTATCTGGCTGCCTCGAATCGCCGTTCAATCTTTAGACTCATACCGGGCCCGCGCCCACCACCACACCAAAATGTCGCACGCCTGGCTTGAAGAGCTCTCAGAGGACTGGCCGTCTGATCCACCGGCCGCCGACGCCTCGCCAATGATCAACACATCACCGAAAAGTCCCGAGGGTCAACCACCAGCGCCGGCGCCACTTACGGCCCTCAAAAATGCATACGCCAATGATTTACAGCCTCTTGCCGAACAGCCATCAAATAACAACAGTAAAGACCCACGCGCAGTTTCCATGGGCACCATAGTCTCTAACGCCGATTCAGTCGTTCACAATACAGTCCAGCGCGGCGATGCCCCAGATTCAGGATACACCCCAGATTGGAAGCGCCGGTTATTGCACGGTGATCTTGGTTATGGAGAACAGCGAGATCTTTTTCACTCTGCTGTAGCCGAGGGTTTGGAGAATATGTTTAAGCCACCAGATTCTGACACCAACCGCCCAAACGAGCTGCCTTCAGAGAACATAAGACAATCAATAGAGTTCGACACCTCACCTGTGACTAACCAGCAATGGAGAGAGCAATTTTACGACACCACATTACCGTCTAGTCCACCTGTTTACCAAATTCGCAGACCAGCAGTGAGCAAGGAATTTGAAGATTCCCTTGCGTCAGATTTTGTCGATCATAGTCCCAGTCCTAGTCCCCGAAGACCGATTGCCTCTCGAACAGGCGAAGAAGCTGCAGCTACACTGCCTACGTTTTCCCATTTTAAAATGAAGCGCCCAATTCCGAAACCGGCGCCTCTTCAATCCGCCCAGACTGACCCCGCCAAAACCGGACCCGCGAAGCCTCTCCCCGCAAAGACCGCGGCTGTAAAGCCCTCAGAAGAAAGATCAGGCACTACTTCATACCTCGAACCCGTCGCACCATCTAACAACGACCCAACTACCCGTAAGATCAGCAATTTGAGTGTTGTGCGCAATGAGACGTTTAGCCCGATTATGGTCTCTCCTACAAAGAATGGCGATGGAAACTTCGAATTTGATCCGATTGGCCCGCCTGCATTCGACTTCGTTGAAGGCTTCAAAGGAATGCATTTGGATCCAGTCATTGCCGCAGCCGCTCGCAGTGCCGACAATAGCCTCTCAATCGATATCTCAATGTCGCCTACAGAACGATTCATGCGTAATGGAGGATTTGTCAACGTCAAAAGAGGTGGGTATAGTGATGAAGGATCATTTAGGGAACGAATGCTCAGTCCAGGAATGGGAATAGAATCGTCAGAGATGCTGCTAGAAGATTCGCTGCAAGCCAGCACCCCCAAGCAGTCCGCCTCGGTGCGTATTGATTCGCGGCCACCAGTAGTTGGCGCGGCTTCAATCCACCACCCTCCGCGCCTTAGCCCACACGGCCGCGAGGGTTTAGAAGATAAAGATGAACAGAACCGCCCGGGCTCACCAGACTCGAGTACATCACCGCCTCGGAGTCCACTTAAGCTTTTCCAACCGCACGACACGTTTACCAACCGCATTTTGGTGCGCCGTATAAGCCAGTTCGAAAACGAGCTGGGGAGCTCTGTTAATGGCGAGAGCTCTCCAGTAGCCGACGCTGAACCAAAGAGACGCCCTAGCGGAGGTGCCAACCGCAAATTCGGCGCCCGCAAGTTACCTAATTTTGGCGGAGGAGATCTCGAAGGATACCACTTTGACGAGACTAGTGTTTCACCGGGAGGCACGCCGGGCGAGATTAAGCGTCCCATGCCTATTCCGCGTATCTCGGTAGAAGACTTGAGAGTTCCGCGTAACCGGACTCGTGGGCACACCCGTGGGCGGTCCATGACTGAAAAAGCGGCGACAGCTAATACTTCTGTTGGTGATGATGGCTCGGTAATCAACCCACTGTTGCTTACTCCGCGGCGTGACGGGAGTGCTGAGGGTAAGCGGCTGCGTAGTTCGCCTAGCAAAGACCCTACGCCAAAGAGACGACGCACGCTGCACCGATCAGACATTGCCTACGGTACAGAGGAGAACATGGTCAAGGGTACGCATCTGCTTACTGATTCAGTCGATTCGGAGCGCTTGAGGCGTGAGGCCGAGGAGAGGGAAGCTAGTGCCGAACGGGAAGCTGAACGAGACCTCCAGGGAGGCTTGCCTTTGAACAAACGTCCTGCGTTCGAGAATCTTTTGGTTGGGGGAAGCGACGACGACGATGAATGGCCGGGTTCCCCTGATCGTTCCACCTCG
Source organism: Huntiella moniliformis (assembly GCA_000712465.1). Lineage (NCBI taxonomy): Eukaryota > Fungi > Ascomycota > Sordariomycetes > Microascales > Ceratocystidaceae > Huntiella > Huntiella moniliformis. Next base: position 71,774 of record JMSH01000001.1, on the reverse strand, counting down.
CCACCAAAACAGGAGAAGCGGCCCCAGTCACCTCCTTATTCTACGTCTCCATCTCCGGCTGTTACACCAATGCGGGCTGCTAGTCTTCAGCCAAACGCCGTCTCTGACCGTAAGCCTTCTATTAAGACCCAGGACTTCTTGGATGAGGCTGGTAAGATTATGGCCATGATTCGCAATCAGGTGCGTCAGCCGTCGAATTTGAATCCGGTTAGTGAGACGGGTTGTGATACGATCGATTACACGCGTGACGACGACGCGGACAGCTACCAGTCATCGACTAAGGAACCGTTTGACCGGCCTCCCAGTCGCGAGAACGGTGTATCGAATTCGGTTTCCTGGACAGGTACGCAGAAGATGGACCCCGAAATTGCCAACCGTCTGCGTAAGTATCAGGAGCTTGGCGATGTAGGCGAGTTGATTTCTTCTTCAGTACGGTCTGTCAGCAAGGCACAGGAGGCTATCAAAGAGGCTCAGTTACTCCAAGACAGAATTTTACAACAGCAAAGAGACCACGCTGCACGCCGGGAACGGCTCAAGCAGCCAGTACTTGCCCCTTCTAATAGGCGCAACATATCTCTGCGTGGAACCAAGATACCTTCACTAGCTATTACTCCTTCATCACCAGGGGTTGCACCACCAGTTCCGGCACCAGCACCTGCACCAGCACCGGCACCTGTCCCGGCCCTTCGACCCAAACCCATGGGTGTCCCTACGACCAACTTTTCGCGCAAGAGCAGCCGCTTTAGTCTGGCGGATTTGCCTGAGGATGTCGAGTTTAGTGATCCGCCTAACATTCAGATCACGCGTAATCCCGAGGCAACGGTTGTAGCGCAGAGGGGTGGACGAGGTCAAGAGCCCGACTATCCGTCACATGGCTCACGGGCTTCGTTGACGACTGTGTCTTCTAGAAATTCGGATTCAAAGAGGACTATTGCGCCTGAGAGTGTATCGCATTTGATCCCTGACCAAGTTGGGAATATGTTTCTTGATAGGGAGAAGAAGACTTGGGTTAAGCGGAAGGAGTCTGGGTCTTCGGTGGAGTCTCTGGTGGTGCAAAAGAAGAGTCATAGGGGTACCGCAGTGGCAGTGGCAGATGTTGATGTGGTAGGCGCTCAAGCCAAGGTTGGAGTGGATGATTCAGAGGATGACCCTTTTGCTAGTATTCCTGATTTGTCGGTTGATTTGGCTGCTGAGATGAACAACCTTCACCTCCGGGTAGCTGAGACTCTTGAGCCCGTTGAGAAGTTTGTTGAAGTCAGCTCATCACCATCCAAGACCCCCGTTACTGGTGGCCCGAAGAGCAAAGGTTTCGTAACCTTTTCGCCAGATACCGCGTTGGGTGATAATGTATCCCCGCGGGCCATGGATGAATTGGTGAAACTCGGCAGTCGTTCTCCCAGTTGGGATGGATCCCCCGAGAAGAAGCGCCGCCCGCGTGGCTCTACCAAACCTTTGCCGTTTGATCTGAAGGCTTCGACAGATCCTATTGTTATCACCGCCACCAAGTCGACAGTTGAAACTCCTAAGCCTCGTCAACCTGTTGAGAATATCCTTCCCGTGGATCCTGAACTTCCAACTCCTCGGCCTACTGTTACTATCAAGACGCCAGCACAGTCGCACAAGAATGCACTGCATCCGCCCTTGTCCAACTCGGCTAAGAAACGAAACGCTATTTCCTTCTCGTCCCCCATTGCTTCCGTCATTTGCGATGTTTCGATAGGTAGCTCGGATGACTCTCGCTGGAACCTGCCAAGTGCGCCACCTAATGGTGACAACTCTGCGCCGGTGACTCCTGGGTCTGCCCCGAGACCGGCCCTTAAGTCTTCACTGCGGAAAACCCCTAACTCTGGTGGTCCGTTGCGGAAGGCTTCGATTACCAGATTGGCCTTTGTGCCCCGGCCGGTATCACGGATTGACGAGCATGAAGAAGATTCGAGTGGGCAGTTGCATGGATATAGTCGGAACCGGTACATTGATGCACTGAAGGAGTCGGTCGGAAGTTACACACCTATGGATGAAGACCGGCAGTTGACTATTTGTGAGACAAGTATGGTTGAGCATCCCTCTGTTTTGACTGAGCGGGAGCGCGAACGGCGAGCCGGTACAAGCTCCAGTATGAGCTTTATTTTGACGACACCGGCTAACAAGGTCGGCCACCGGCAGTCTTATTACGGCAATGACAGTGCCACTATTGCTCGACACGTGGGTCGGTTATCACTGAGCCCACTGTCTGAGTTTACGATGCATGCAGACGAGTCATATGCGCTTGAGGTCAGCTATATTGTTGGGGATCGACACTTGAAGACTAGCGATGGCAGCAAGCGGACGATGGCGCTAACGGTCCGGGATTTGGTGGAGCGGTTGACAGACGCAGAACCTTCGGTAACATTTTGGGAAGACTTGGAGGACTTGGATTTGCATGAGAACCGTCTCAGCTCGATGCATATGCTGGACGAGTTTTGCGGCAGTTTGATCAAGCTCGATGCCTCGGGCAATGCGCTAACCAACATTGAGGGCGCTCCTAGCAGTTTGCGCCAACTGAAGATTTCGCGGAACAGTATCACGGAGATGGCATCCTGGAGTCACCTGTTGAATTTGCAGTATCTGGATCTTTCAGACAACGACCTTAAGAGTTTGTCTGCGTTGAGGGATTTGGTTCATTTGCGGAGCATCAAGGTGGACAACAACCAGCTCACTACTCTTGATGGCCTCGGTAACCACGATGGTTTATTGAGTATTCGTGCGCGTGGGAACAAACTCAAGGAACTCGACTTTGAGAACTGCGTGTTTGAGCGTCTTGGTGACTTGGATGTGGCCAACAACCAGATCTCGCGTGTCAGGAATCTCCAGCTTCTTTCTTCCCTTTCAGTCCTTAAGATCCAACACAACAAGCTCACTGATCTTGACGGCGCCGGGAGACTTCCTGGCCTTCGGGTTCTTGAAATCGGCGACAATGATATTATGTCTATTAACCTTCGTCATTTGCCTGGTCTTCGCACGCTTCATGCCGATCGCAACTGCATCACTACACTCGAAAACTCGCACTTCGCCCGCAATCTCGATTCTCTATCTCTCCGCGAACAACGAAGCCATCAGCCTCTTGACCTGTCGTTCCTCGGCCATGCTTATGAAGTGCGGAAGTTGTTCCTTTCCGGTAATGCGCTTACAGCTTTTGAACCGCCCGTGGACTTGCTCAACCTCCAGCTTTTGGAACTTGCCAACTGTGGGCTCCAGGAGTTACCTGCCACCCTAGGTCAATGTATGCCGAACTTGCGGACGGTCAATGTTAACTTCAATGCTTTGACTGATTTGAGTCCTTTGATGTTCATTCCCAGGGTCAAACGAGTTCTTGCAGCGGGTAATCGACTCTCAGATGCCACAGCGGTCTCAAGATTGTTACTTGGGTTTCCACATGTTGTCCGTGTCGATCTCCGCGATAACCCGATGACGTTGGGCTTCTACCCCCCTGCTATGCACGTTCTTTCTCTGTCTCGTGCGACTCCCATTGATCCGTTCTCACTTCCTGACGGTGACATTGAGCGGGACCGGGCGTTTGCGAAGCGACTTGATCGGGCTACTAAGGTTCGTCGGAGGCTCTACTGGATGGTCCTTGTGGGTTGTTGTGGAAGATTACGAAACTTGGATGGATTGGGGTTCAGTCGATCTGAAGTTCTGGGGAGAGACGAGATTTCTGAAGAATTGGTCAAGGAAGGGATAGTACCCGAGAGTTTAGTCAAGTGGATTGATATGGATACCAGTGAAAGGTGGCCTGCAGAGGATAGTTTTGGCGGATAAGTAAGCTGTGTTTGGATATTTCTTTATATTGTATTATTGGGTTTTATGGTTAGGTTTGGTTTTGCATCTTTTCTTCTACATTGGGCGTTCGGTTTAGAGATACACAAAAGTAATGGATTCTGTAAGACTAGGTTATTGCCTTTTTGCATTGTGTGTCATGAAATGGGTGATACAAAGCATTCCGACAGTAGGATTGGAATTCAAGCTCATTCTTATTTACAGGAAGGAGCCTTTGTCCTCGGCACCGGTGTGTAGTGTATAATGCGTAACTTGAAAGGCCTGTTCTTCCTTGATGTCTCCTTATCTTCAACACTCGCTCGCCTAACTTCCCAACCTTGGAATTTAATCAATTTTACCAACCGCCCTTTCTGTGCCACTTTGAAGGTCACGGGTGATAATGATAATCTCAACAATCGGGAAATTGCTCGTCTCTGAGACCTGGAAGTGCCCTAGGGTTGGGGTTATAGTGCTTGGGCCTTCCCCGCGATTTAGAGGGTTCTGACGTCGTCGTGCTTGTGGTTTTATTTGGTTATTGATTTTGATTTGCTTTTGATGGTGTTCCTTTTTTTTTTTGTTCAACGACTTTTTTGCTACTTTTTATTTAATCACGGTTTTTTTTTTGGTTTCTGAGTTGGTGGTGGTAGAATACTCATTGCTTTGATGTGCCTTTTGCGACTACCTGTTCTATCTACCTAGTTCATTTCGATATATATTATTCACGACACATTAACATCCATGACAACTCCAAATCCTCCACGAGCAGGCCGCGCTCTAAGTCCGTTATCACGAACAACACCAATATCAATGTCTTCTTCTGTTCCTGCACCTTCTGTTTCTCCTTCGGCTAGTTCATCTGCCTCGCCGTCTGCTACATCACCACCTTTAGTCACTTCCCTCGAACGATCGTTTTCTACACACTCTACACATAGCGCCACGTCCTCACGCAGTCATAAGTCAGCGCGACCGGCACGGAGGAGACCGGTGGGACTGGGTGCTGCGGCTTCGGCTTCTACTAGTTTTTCGGCGACAAGTATGGATGCGGACAAGAGTTTGACTTCGTTTCCGTCATTTGCGGGTGAGAGTCCACGATTAGATGGCGAGTTTGGGTTTGGTAGTATTGAAGGGGAGTTGAGTGGGGTCAGCAAAGGCAAAGGGATTCCAATCAAGAACAGACCGGGGATGCCACCGAGAGCGCGTAGCTCGTTGAGCGTGGCCGGATCGCCTAGTAAGAGGGGCTTGAGCCGTTCGTGTTCACGGGATAGATTTGGTGTTAGTAATGGGTTTATTCCGTCGCCTGTTGCTGCGGAACCGGTTACGACGGCGATGACATCAACGGTTGCTAAGACGAATGCGACTACAGCGGCGGCGATTGTGGACAACCTAACCAGGAATGCGGCTGCCCAGGCTGCTGCGGCGGCAATTGCGAGTGGGGTTGTTCCCGGAGTGAATAGAGGGGGGCTATTTGAAGATGATCCCATTGCTGTTCAGAAGATACCTGGGGCGTTACATTTGGCTGATAACGCGCATATTGAAAGGCTGATTGCGCGACATGGAGCGGTGGGCTTGGTCAGACAGATCGCGGAAGATCTTGCCATGAGGGATTTGCAAATGTCTGCTGCACGGCGAAGAGCGGAGGAAAGAGAAAGGGCCTTACGGAGGATTTGTCGGGAAAGTGGATTGTCGAATCTTGAGTTGGAGAATCGTATTCGTGTTGTGGAAGCAGAGATGCGCGAAGGGGAAGGCGGTAAAAGAAGAAGGGAGGAAGAGGGACTGTCTAGTTTGTTGGGTGATGCAATGGACAGTGGCGTTGCTGAGGAAGGGCCGGGAGATCCCCAAGGGACGATACGGGCTTCGGCAGTGGCAGTGGGAATCTCGGAGACGGAGACAGCGACGGCGACGACGGCGCACAAAGGGGGCCCAAAGGGCTGGAAGGATTACATTTGGGGCGGCGGAGCTAAGAAATCCAGTTCGTCCAACCTTACAGCTCGGAAAACCCCCAAGCCAGCAGAGAGAAGACCATTACAGGAAGACCTGTTTAGTCCGCCTGATGATCCGTTTGTAACTGTGGATGCCGACTCCAGCTCTATTCGGTCGGTTGCTAGTGTCAAGACCGCAAATAGTGAAAGTAGTCGAAAGTCGTCAATTGCCAGCTTTGCCCTGCGGTTGGTTGTAGGTAATGGGGCGGTTTCAAGAGAATCTGACTTGGCGCGTGGTAGATCCCGGGTTGATGGCGGGCATAAGAATAGACCTTCGTTGGCTACTAGAGCGTTGTCAATGCAGCTGGCACATAAGAGATCGTCTGCCTCATTGGCCTCCAACAAGTCTACTGCTACTGCCAGTGGGTCTCGTCGTGGAGCGCCTGTTGCGGTGCCTGGAAGGAAGAAGTTGCCTGAAAGATGGGATACAATGAAGAATAGTCCTCCAGGCAGCTCTACAGATCCAGTGATTGCATCTGAGAATTATGGCCCTGTTGAGATGGATACGATTCTCCCGCCTGATGAGCAACCGCCTACTCTTACTCATATCTACAATCGGTATGCGATCAGTGAGAATCTGTTGACAGATAAATTCGGCTTCATCTATGATCAACGACGTAAGAAGAGACAGTCACAGGCTGCGGCAATTTCTCAACAGATTACCAAGACCGGGAATAAGGCACAGGAAATGCTGACGAATAACAATGCGAGAGTCACTCCGGCCATGGTCGCCGACGAGAATGATGAGAATGACGAGAGAGATGGCACGACAAGCCCGAATGGAGAGTGGCAGGAGTATCTTGAAGTTGCTACTTTCCCTACAGAGTTGCTGGCGCATATGCCTGAGACAACGGGGCAACCCAAGATTCAGGTTACTGAAGGAGATGGCAATTCTACTGGTTCTACAAATGAGTCCCCCGGTACTAGTAAATCACCCGTTCCAACACCCTCTAGCGACAGCGACCAAGACGATGTGGCACCCATCAAAGTCATGCTTAAGCAACTCTCCGACATGCACGATTCTCTCCAACGGGAACGCGAAACCCGCTGGAACGACTTCCTCCGGAAAGTCCGCGCCGAACGGAAACGTGAAGGTGAAGCAGCGGCCGCAGCGGCTGTTGCAAAGGCCGAGGCTAGATTCGAAGCACCCGAGGTTATCCTTCCCGAAGCGACATTGGCAGATGGTGAGATTGTGGGGATTGCTGGGCTGGGAAACAAAGGAAAGGTTGGACGAGCCAAGTGGAATGAGTTCAAGGGCTTGGTTTTGGGCGGTATTCCGGTTGCGTTGAGAGCCAAGGTTTGGGCGGAATGTTCTGGAGCTATGGGCTTGAGAGTTCCGGGATATTACGATGATGTTGTGGGCATGGGGACGAGCGGTGTTGATGAGGTTATTGTTGGACAGATTGACATGGATATTCGGCGGACTTTGACGGACAACATTTTCTTCCGGAGAGGCCCGGGGATTGAGAAGTTGAATGAGGTGCTTGTTGCATATGCTCACCGGAACCCCGAGGTGGGGTATTGCCAGGGGATGAACCTCATTGCGGGAAATCTGTTGCTGATCACGCCCACAGCTGAGGATGCTTTCTGGATCTTTTGTGCAGTTGTCGAAGAGATTTTACCACAGGGTTACTATGATCACTGGCTTCTTGCTTCTCGCGCCGATCAACATGTTCTCCGTGAGTACGTCACGACAGTCCTACCTAAGCTGTCTGCTCATCTCGATGCGTTGTCTATTGAACTTGAAGCTCTCACCTTTCAATGGTTTCTTTCCGTCTTTACAGATTGTCTTTCTGCCGAGGCTCTCTTCCGTGTCTGGGATGTCGTCCTCTGTACACAAGATGGTAGTACGTTCCTCTTCCAGGTGGCTCTCGCTCTACTCAAACTCAATGAGGAGAAACTCCTTGCTTGTGACGGGCCAGCTATGGTTTACACGTATATTAACCATCAAATGACCAACCACGCCATTAGCATTGACGGGTTAATCCAAGCCAGTGAAGGCTTGAGAAAGGTTGTTAAACGGGAGGACGTTCTTGTTAAGAGAGAGAGAGCTCAGGAACGGGAACGTGGTGTTTTAAGGGAAAGAGAGGAACGATTGAAGGTGATTGCGAAGGAACGTGGTGATTAGACTTGTTTAGTTTGGTGTTTTGTTTTGCTTTTTGCTGGTGATACCCAATATGTAGACATGATTTGATTTCATTATACACTTCTTACAACAACAAACACATCTTCTCTCACTACTTACAATCTCGACTTAGGCGCCGCCAGACCTCTAGACGCATACTCCTTCTCCATACGCTGGTTAAGTTGTCTCTCACGTTCCTCCTCACGTTCCCATCCTTGTTCTGTAGCCCAAGGCAAAATCTCCCGATACATTTCCCTCTTCATAAGTCCATAGACACCCGTCTTCCCCTTCTCCAAGAGACTGCGTGTAGCAACCAACTCCAAAGCCTCATTAAGACCCCCCAGAACATCCACAATACCCAACTCCACCGCTTCCGACCCAGGTACTCTACGCGCTTCAAGGAGAAGAGTCCGATAGGTTACATACGGAAGTTTAAGCCGGAAGATTCCCGACATGATAGGCTTCAACGGCACACCAAAGTCCAATTCGTTAACACACAGGAACCCCCGAGACGGGTTCATCACCCGATAGTCATGGAACATAGCCAACATCAACCCGCCGGCAAACGCATGACCAGTAATCAACGCGATAGTCGGCATCGGATATGTGGCCAGGCGAGTCCACAACTTATACAACGCCCCCGTCCAATACTCCCTCCCATGGGAAATCGCATGGTGTAAGTCCAGTCCGTTGGAATAGAACTTGGGGATGCCCGATGTGGTAATCACTACGCCGGGGGCATGGCGCGCTTCGAGAATGTTAAGAGCCTCGAGAAAGGCGTGGCAAACGGGCGTTACGAGACGGTTGTCGGGCGCGTAGGTTAGAGTGAGGAGGTAGCATTGGGGGGCGGGCTCCGTCGCTGTGAGTGAGCCGCCGGGGTAGTCACCGAGGCCGGGGATTTTGATGTTGAAGAGATGGGTCATGCTGTGTGTGTTTTTTTTTTTGTATTGATGAGGTGATGGGATCGATGAAGGACGGGGGAGAACCAAGGAAGGATGGAACTGGGCTTCGCTTTTGGGGGCTCGAGACCGTGGTTATATGGCCACTCAGACTAACCTCCCCAACCGCCCTTGTCTCATTTGGCGCACTATGACCGTCTATTCGCCACAATCTCCAACCACTGTAACTTGCCCCTCGTAACCTTAGAAGCCAAGCGCACGGGAACCTCGGTAGCTGTACGTAACTCCATCCGGAAGTCACGAGCTAATCAAGATAGCTTATACGCCTGGCACCTGTCACCACCTGGCCATCTCATCGCCACCTGTCCTGTCGCAACTTAGTAAATGAGCAAGCAAGTTGTGAAACGCACCCTCAACAACGACACCTGTCTTACCCAAAATCACCAACAATGCCGCCCAAACCGAATCCGCCCCCGGGCGCTCCAGACCCGAATACCCGCCANCACTTCGTCTTCCTACACCCCGACCTAGGCATTGGCGGCGCCGAGCGGCTAGTTGTTGACGCGGCGTTGGGTCTGCAATCGCGCGGTCATCGGGTTACCATATTCACGAGCTACCGGGACACGAAGCACTGTTTTGAGGAGACGCGCGATGGGACACTTGACGTGCGGGTTCGCGGGGGGTGGCTTTTCCCGGCGTCGATATTTTCCCGGTTGACGATTATTTGTGCGGTGTTGAGACAGATTCATTTGCTTGTTCAGGTGTGGGCTAGTGGTGAGATGGATGGGCTACAGCCGGATGTTTTCGTGGTGGATCAGTTGTCGGCGGGGTTGCCACTTATGGAGTTTCTGTGGCCGAAGCAGGGGATTCTTTTCTATTGTCATTTCCCGGATAAGTTACTTGCGCGGGGCCGGTCACTTCCCCTCAAGGCGTTATATCGTGCCCCGTTCGATTTGCTAGAGGAATGGTCTACCAGCTACGCGCACGCCATTGCCGTCAACTCCTCCTTCACCAAGTCAATGGTTCAAAAACACCTGCCCCTCCTCGCCGACCGTGATCTCCGCGTGGTATACCCCGCCATCGACTTCTCAGCGGCTTCCGACACGACACCTACCGGCTTCACATTGCCGTATCCCAACGATAAGATTCTCCTCTCGATTAACCGGTTTGAACGGAAAAAGGACATTGGTCTTGCCATCCGGGCCTTCTCCCTGATTGACCCTGCCGCCAGGAAAGGTGCGCGGTTGATTCTTGCAGGTGGATATGACCCACGAGTTCCCGAGAATGTCGAATACCACAAGGAACTCCAAGAGATTTGTGACGAGCTTTGTCTTTCCCACGCGACCATTCAAAACCCCACTGCAACCGACATTCTCGCCCTCCCCCCCGTGACCGAACGGCCCGTCCTTTTCCTCCTATCTATCCCTACGCCTCTGAAAAACACACTCCTACGGAACTCCCGACTTCTTATCTACACTCCTAGTCACGAACACTTCGGCATTGTCCCCTTGGAAAGCATGTCATTTGGGGTTCCCGTTCTCGCATGTGACAATGGTGGACCTGTCGAGACGGTTCTTGACGGGACGACGGGGTGGTTACGAGACCCTGAGAAAGTCCAGGATTGGAGTGACGTCATGGTTGCGATTCTGCCGGATGGTGATAGGGAGGTTATTAGACGGGATATGATGGCGGCAGCTGGAAAGAATAGAGTTAAGGGGTTCGGTATTGACACGTTAGCTTCGAGATTGGAGCGTATTGCCTTTGACTTGGAAGATACGCCTCGTCGGAAGACCCTTTTTAGCTCGTTTATGGGCTTCTTGGGTATTATTTTGGTTTTCCTGTTCGGCCTGGTGCTGGGACAGTTGCTGTTTTGAAATAGACACGTAGACATGTAATCATAGTAGATTGTAAATACAAATTAAGAGCAGAGAGTTTGAAATATATTCATGACCATTCTTCTTATATGTACTAGAGCAACCAACAGGTTGTTCACTTCAACCCAATCATAATTGAGTAAAACTCCTCACCTCATCTCCGACATCAACACTGCCAACAAGTGGAAAATAAATAAAAAAAATCATGATAAAAGATGTAAAAGTCATATATGAAAAAAGAGACCCCATATAGAGTAAACAATGTCATCAAGAACGGGTAAAGCCCCAAGAAAGAAACAAAAAACCGGCCCAACGCTATAAACAGAACAGAAGGAATATCAACAAGTCGTAAAAGAGAATAAGAATAGGGAATAAAAGAATCAGGCATAATCAACCTTCTTAGCCGTGTCACTGCTGCAAACGCTAGCATTGGTGTCACGGCGCCGAGGCGGGAATCGCGGGTTATGCACTCCCGACTCGGGCAATCTACTCCGGCGTCGGACAGTCATAGTGAGACCCTCGTCACTATCAGAATCATCGGCATCGTCATCTGAATCCGCCAGGTGGCTACTAAGAGAAGCAGCTTCGTTGCCGCTAGGCTGGAGCTCACCAGCAGATGTCTTAAGAGGAGCATTTAATGGTGAGCTGATTGGGGAGCGGTGTGGTGGAGAAGCATCTAGCTGAACGGGGATAATATTCTCCGATGGTTCCAATTCAAGGAACCCAGAGTCTAGACGGTTCATACGGTCCTTGGCCATGGCTGGAGGCGTCATCGAGTCAGTAGTCCGGTAGATCTTGCTGATGGCCTCGGTGGCATTTGGGTCATCACCTTCAGCATCAAGATCAGCAGACACCGAGCTCGCGCCACTAAGAAGCGCCGGGAGTGATGGGTCAGACTGGTAAGCAATGACATTGTGACCCGCAGCGGTAGCCGAGTTGGGCCCGTTGATCTCATCAAAGACACCAATATCACCAAAGGCGGATGGGACTGAGCTGAGGGAGCTGACACCAGTGGACGCCCGAGTGCGAGACCCCACAACTGGGGCTTGTTCGGCAAGTACATCGACTGGAGACTCAACAGGCTTAGCTGGAGCAGCAGCAGGAACAACTACACAGCTTTCACGAGTCTCGTGGATGACACCAACCCGATGAGCCGTAATTGGCCGATCCCCACCCTGAACAGACGAATCATTATCGGTCTTCTTGTCCACGGCAGTCAAGCAAAGGAAGTTGTTAATGCCCCTAGGCGATGTAACTGGTGTGTAGTGGTTACGGGAGCCCATGTCAACGGACATGGCTGCCGCACGGTGGCCACGGCGAGGGCTCGAGGGTGCTGTAGCGCTACCAAGAGATGTCAAGACCGGGCTAGTAGAAATCGTAATAGGCGACTGGGAGCCCGGAATCGACATTTGACTGCGAGAGGCCCGGTGGCGAGATACTGAACGCATAGTCAAGCCCTCATCAGCTGTGGGGTGGTGCATCGACGGCAAATCATCAGAGCTGTCAAACACCGGACGGTGAAGACCAGCCTCACCAGAAATCATGGAAACTCTATCCAAGTTATGGCTGGTAGCTGAACGGGTGTGGGAATTGCGGTGGAGACGGAGAGAAGCAGAGTGGCGCAGATCCGACATGCGACGCTTGGGAGGCTCTTCAAGAGACTTCTCCAATACTTGGTCGCGAGTCAGACCGTGCGAAGCAGACGACGCTGCTGTCTCCATATTAGCGTGAATAGAGTTGTCAAAGTTGGCTGCAGAATTTGGGCTAATAGGCGAGCTGATAGACATACTAGTGCCCAATGGGTGACGCTCGTCTGGACGCAAACTACGTCTGCGGGAATCGCGAGGCAGTACTGATCCCGGGAGAGCCGCGCGGGTTAGATCCGTCGAGGACCCCGCGTTGGAGCTGGGAGCCCGACGGCGTAGCCGACTGCTGTCGCGCTCTCCGCCTCCTAAAGGGTGCATCACCTTGCCAACAGCCTTCTTCACAACTGAGCGAGCACGCTCGAAGAAAGTGAGAGGAACCACAGCATCGTCAAGTTCCTTGTCATCAACCTGGATGCGACGACCATCACAGGGCCGTGAGGGATCTGTCTCCTCCAACCAAGCCGGAACATCAGCGATGTTGTGGGTAACCCAAGGGTGGCGCTTGATTTCACGAAGACGAATACGCTTTTCAGGATCCTTGGTAAGCATGCGGCTCAAAAGATCCCGCAGATCAGGGTCCACCTTTTCATACGTCAGGTCGTTGTCATCCCTGTATGGTGCTTTGTTTATACGCTGGAACAGAGAAGAAGTCTGTGGCGAGGTTGATGGGTCCACAGGTGCAAGACGAACGTCGGACAGATACGGCTCCTCTGTGGCAATTTTCTTGAACATTTGATACTCGTCCTCCGCCAAGAACGGGATACGGGCATAAATCAGGCAGTAAAGCGTCACACCAAGCGACCACACATCAATCTGTTCCGATACCTTGTACTGCTCCACGTCAGGATCTGTGTAGCACAACTCAGGTGCAAAGAAGGCTGGTGTACCAACTGTCTTCGACAACTCACGGTCGTCGTCAAAGTCGGTAGCTTCAGACTCTGAGACAGTGCTGTCATCTTCGCCCTCGCGAATGGGACGGCCAAAGTATGATACGCCAAAATCTGAAATCTTGACCCGCTTTTCCGCCGTCCACAACAGGTTGGAAGGCTTAATGTCACGGTGAACAACACCCTGGTAGTGCAGGTACTCCAAACCCAGAACTGTGTCACGGAAAGTAGAACGGGCCCGATCATAGGTAAAGCAAGGGACGTACGAGAAATCATCAGCAAAGGGATCGTGGGAAACCAAACCCGGCTCAAAGTCATTCTCTGAAAAACGGGAAAGTACAGACCCGGCACGGCTCATGGTGCTATCACGGTAGGCGCGGGAGGACGCACGGTCAGACTCGTCGTGGAGATCGTAGACGACACTCTTGGCCACTACGGGCTCCTCGGGAATTTTAGTCGTCTTCATAATGCCAGAATCGTAGTGCTGTACGAGCGATGAGGAAGAAGGCGCCCGCGAAGGGGCACGAGAGGTTGCACGAGAAGCAGCAACTGAACTGGGAAAAGCGTAGCCACCGAGGCTGAGGCCATGCTCAAAGGCAGCAAAATCGTTGATAGAAATATTGCGCGACATCGGAACACTAACATTGTCGTCGTTGTCATCAATATCGGGTGCGATTAAATCGTGGTCTTGATCTGTCGATGGCTTATAAGGGCTCTGCCAAAAGTTGCCTTGATTGCCCTGATTCATCTGCACGACGCGATCCTCCTCCTGCTTGATCCTGGAAAGATCACCCATGTGCTCTTGTCTGCGTTGAATCCGCAGAGCCTCATCGTCATCTGTCCTATCCCCGGCATTGACATAAGGACAAACTCGCTTACGCTCATGGTCGCAGATATGTGGAAGACCCTTTTTACGCCAGCAGATTTCACCGAGCTCAACGTATTCAAGCACCATGTAAATCTTCTGCAACTCTGGATCATCGATGACTTCCAAAAGGGCAACAACATTTGGGTGGCGAATCTTTTTGAGAATAGCGATCTCACGCATCGTCTTGGTGCTGTCATTATTCTGAGCAGTGAGTTTTCCAAGGCGACGCTTCTTGCTGAATCGTGGAATAATTTTGATAGCAACTTGTTCGTTTGTATCCGTGTTTAGCGCACGCTTGACTTTTCCGTGGACACCACGGCCTAGCTCTTTCATAACATGGTATTCGTTGATGAGTTTGCGACTACCGTCATAATACTTTCTAGCATAGTGGGTTCTGAGACACAAAGGGGGTTAATGACTAGACTTAATAATAGTCGGCTTTTAACTGAGACTTACTCCTTTACGGTGCGGCGAGGACCACTCAAGTAAGGGCTTGAAGCGCCCGAAGGTGAAGTAGACTCGGCAGGCGATGTCAATACACTTAATGGCAGCGTGCCAGTGTTTGCCGTAGCGTGACGAGATACGGGCGGGCTGAACTGGCTGCCCAATGATGCAGGTGACGCAGCGGGTAATGGCGACGCCAGACCAGCGACACTACTATGTGAAGTCGAAGTGGTGACTCTTTGAGCAACAGGCGCCATAAGTGGGACAGACTGTTGAGATTTGTTGGACTGATTTAAAGACTCAGACGATGATTGAAGTTTAGCATTAAGAGAGGAAGCCCCTGGTGTTTCGAGAGGCTGGCCGGGCTTACGCAGCCGCGACGGCGGAGGGGGAAGTGGCTCCATGACGGCGGGAAGAACGGGTGCGGCCCTGGTCGTATGACGACGACATAATGTTTCGGAAGAAAAGGGAGCAGCTCCCTAAAGTGTGGGGGCGCGCAGTGGCAGCCGGGGTCCTGTTATGATAAAGGCCGATTGGTAATAACAAAAAGTGCAGCAGGCACAGATAGTAGTAAGACCGGCGCGTTATGAGATGTCGTGAAGAATTAAATCAATAAACGTGGAGCGGAATAAGCTGTATATACGAAATCGGTCGCGGGATAAAATTCCTCTAAGGAAGTTATGTAGTGGCAAAAGTCTTGCGAGGTAAGAGCGAGTTTTAGTCAATTGTGTCACAAGTGCGAACAAAAAGACAAAAGGGTATCGAGATAGCCAAATCAGGTGTTTTGATCAGTGTCTTGATATGACAGCTAGCACGACGAATCGCAACGATTGTGGGTTTTCGGTATAGAGGCTCGGGAACTGTTAGTGGGGCTAACCGGTCACGGAAGACTAGTAGTGATTATCGAGGCAGGAACGGAGATAAAATGGCAGTGGCGAAAGCTAAGACGGAATGTATACATGTAGCTAGACAAAGACAAAGAACAAGAGTCCTGGCTGAGGCAACAGCGATAGCCAATGACAGGATAGTGACTGGAACAAGGTCAAATGAAGAACGAAAAGCGTGCAGAATCGTAAGCAAGTAGAAGCGAGGGATGCAAACAAGATATATATTCACACAGCGAAAAAAAAAAGAACAGAGAGGCGTTCGATAAATGAAAGAAAAATGAACGAAAAAAAGGCAGGTAATATAAACCACCCCGTTAATATCGGCCAAAGAAAGTGCGGATCACAAAAACCAACACCATGGAAGGTTGACGCAGAATAAGGTATGGGAGGAAGGGGGAAAAAAATGAGCAATTGCGACAGAATCCGGAAAGAGGGCGGGCGCTGCTGCACCTAAAAAGCATCGCGGAGCCAAGCCAAGCGAAGGATGACAGAGGTTTGGGAGGAAGGAGCGCCGACTATGATTACCACAGAAGGCAAGGAGCGGGCGCGGACAGCTGGACCGACCGGGGTCATTACTTTACTACTGTCTTTTCTCTTGTTTTCTCTTGATTTTTTTGTCTGGGGTCTGTCTACACTACAACTGTGTGTGTGTGGGTTGATGGAGGAACGGTGGTGCTACATGTTATTGTACCCTCTTTTCTTTTCTCTAAACTACTTTGTGACTATATCGAGATGGGCAGGGGAGAAGTAGTAGGAGAATGGGTTGTAGGAAGGACAGGACAGCTTACTTCCTCAGGCGAGTCAAATATGGCAGAAAGAGGAGGGACGTAGCCCAGGAACAAGAAAGAGCAGGAGAAGTTTATGGCAGGGTGTGTTTAACGAGGGGAAGGGGCGTGAACAAAAACGGCAGGGTTGGCACATGTGGATTCTGAGATGACCTTTATTTCTATATTTGCGGTTTGTACTGAGAACACCGACGACGACCAACCCCAAGGGGAAGGAAAGTTTTTTTTTGCCTCGAGGACGGGCTAATCGGAGAGACATGGCAAAACACACAAGAGGGTTTCCTCTTGTTGAGAGAAAAGGAAGAGAAAAACTTCCAGGGAAGGAAGGACGATGATGGAGAAGGAATGGACGAGAGATCAAAAGAGTAGGGAGGGGCAAAGAAGCATTGTCGTAGCACAGGGTGTTGTTGACAAGAAAATCAGGCCAGTTTTGGCAAATTTTCAGAAGGGGGGGAACGATTCTATGTCTATACACATACGACTATGGTGGGGGGACTGGCCACATATGGGAAGTAAATCTTGTTCATTCTACAATTGCAGATGCGTTACAGGTTGCAACAAATACAGCTATGTGCCGGTCAATATGCAGAACTAGAAGTAGTAACGACAGCGCCAGTAGCACGGATGGGACAAATGGCGTGACACTGTGCTTCTGAGTATGAGCCAGCGGCTTATCAAGCCACAGTGTGGCGTGCGAAGAACAATGTGGCAAACTGTACGTGGACAAGTATGGAAGAGGGGTGATTATAGAAGACTACATGTCGGTCGTCTCTCTTCCGAGAACCATAAACGGAGTGAAGGACACTTCAAGGCGTTTAAAATGTATATCTTCAAGTCATAAAAGACTGGATGAGGCGGCCAGAAACAACCAGGGGCTTCATGTATTATACATACACGCAACAATCAGATTGTCTTTTGGTTAACCCAACATGACGGCTGGTTTAACCTCGGCCAGCTTCCTCCTTTACCAGCGATCACCCAAAACGAAAGACGCCCCGGGAATCCCAGCCGTTCACAGGGACCCCATTGTGACACTCCAACCCGCCGTGCAACAAGACCACATCGAAATTTCCAGCGTCAACGAGAGTCCCCCCCCCGTTCATCCTGATCAGTACAGTCCATCAGTTTGCTCCTTCTCCCCGCGGGCCGGACCAAAAGTCACGATAGTGCCCTCGGCAACCACAAAGCTGCCAAGAATGGGCCCCCTACACCGGGAAAACCCCACATAACTGCATGGCCCGAACGGATGATCGTAGGTCAAGAATAGGTCACGAGACTGGCCGTGACGGACCCTGCCGCATAGTAGGGGATGACTGAACAGGCTTTGCTGTGCATAATAGGCGGTGGAGGTTTGCGGTGGTTGGCCCTAGACTGGGGGACGACATGCGGACATGACATGGTAGGGGGTTGACTGAGCGGAGCGTAGATTCCTAGATTCCCGTTCCCGTCGTCTCTAGTTGCTGCCAGAAATCCACAGTTGACAGGGTCTGTATGTGGGTGTACATGTGTATGGACATGGCGTCCCGCAGGTTCCTGTGGGTGCTCGGAGTTTGGCCCTGGATCAGTCAAGAATTAAAGTCATGTTTCTATTGCTAACTGCATCGAGCCATGGAAACCATCCTGTCTCAAACGAATTGCCAGGACAAAACCCAGCGGCACGACAGAAACACATTCATTGTACATACGTATGCAGTAGAAAGATGGAGGAAACACATATCATGTCGGTGTAAGAGATAACCCGGGGCTTTGGGGCAACTGGGCCACGTTGACCATCCAACATTTCCTAGAATAGCGGAAGGCATAGGAAACATGTTAGGGCTGTTTGATGCTTGGCTATAAGCGGCGCATGTGGCGAAGGTGAAGCAACGAATACAATTGGATTTCACAACGCCGCAGTTTGAGATATGCATTTTTCTTTTTTTGGTGTTTGAATTTAACATGACGTTGGCTAGCGGTTAAATTATGTAAAAAGGAAATCATGGAATGCGGGTCGTCGGTTAACAGCGACAGACATAATCGTGGCAAAGAAGAGCCTCAACGTATGATGCATGACAAACAGAATTCGTTGCCATATGGGTAACCCTTTAGGATGTTATAATAACCCTACCAGTTATGCAAATCTCAAACACCGTCGCCGCCGGCGGACTGGATTGACCTGTGATTGATTAGGTTTTGGATCATCCACTACACGTGTGCATGATTCAGCTTGTTGCCACTCGGATTTCCAACCTAGAATTCCAGTATTCCTTTTGGTCTTTTGTTGTTGCTGGCATCTGATGTTGACGGAGTTTACGGTAAAACTCCGAAGGGAGCTTTTGTGATATAGGTTTATCCAAGTAGCGAGCAAAAGACTGGTCGGCAGAGCTTACTAGAAGAGTGACCAATACCAAAGGGATCGCAAGTGAGTGATCACTGGAATGCAAGACTCGGAATAGATAGCTAGCGACACGGGGGCATGTGGATATCGGCTTCGTTGGGCTGTTCGGCAAAGGAAGGGGGAAAGGAGGTAGGGGAGCCCAATATGCGTTCCCTCTAAGCCTCACCTTTTTTTTCCCTACTTGCTATCCTTCTTTGTTAAGATTACAGCGGTCTGACATTGAAACAGACCAACAGACGATCCAATGGCAGCTGGCGCCTCGGATTACCTTTCGTTACGGACCAGGGTTATCGGCAGGTTGAGGCGCTGGATGGCTACACGTAACGAAACAAATTGCTGGTAAGCTGCTGCATGTCTTTGCATAGTAGAGTGAGTTAGGCATCGATAGACGCTTCGTTGACTTTCTTTGGACTTCGACGTTGGGTAATGTGTGAAGGTGGTGAAAAACAACATATGCTTTAATAGGAAACGATGTACAGAAAACGACTTCCTAGCTTGATGTGGAATTTCACCATGTAACCCTATTACATATATAATATAACCCCGCCCCACATAATACTCGGACGGCCGATATTAGACTTCTGATATCGGGATCGACGTTGTTCTGTTCGGCCAGATAAAGACAAACAAAGACATAGTCATTGTCCAAAATGGATGTGTGTACACATGTACCTTGATACAGACCTACATACAATGTACATACAACATGCACACATGCATCAAGACTCCACAAATCCCACGATGCTATGATGCAACAAGCTGGCCCAAACCTGGCATTGTAGTTATTGTAACCAATGAGCGCTTGGCCCTCTTGGTCTGGCGTTCTGGGGAAGAGGAGGATTTGACTAACACGACCAGGGGAGGGTTGCTTCCGGCTAAATACATATCAAGCGCGAATTGTTGGTTTTTTTCGATGATGGCCTCAAGAGACGGAACGTCAAGATTGAGGGACAAACAAGACTTGATCTGACATGGCCAAGACTTAATCAACCCATCAATGTCACCTTGTCATTAGAGACATATACATACATACAATAGCCGGTCCGGTAAAGATGTAGAGACAGCATCTCACATGCCCCGACAAAAAGGACAACTTCTGTACAGCCATCCATAACCAGTCAGCTTGTCGTCCTTCTTTCCACCCCTTGCATTCTAGCTCCGTCCACCCCAAGAACGGGACCCCTCCATAGATTCGATACACCACATGTACGTACATATGTATATGTGCATACATCTCCGTCACACGCACCATTTCCTACTATTTCCCCAGACCAAGAGTAGAAGGCCTCACCGTTGTTTCTCGCCGCTCTATGACATTGGTAAAGTATAATTGACCCGCAGCCGCACGCACGCACGTCAAAATACCCGTAATGCGCCGAACACTGTCCGTTTTTAACCTTCCGCTGTGGCATTGCATGATGTTAGCCTGTTACAGTAGTAGAGTTTCTCGTTAAAGACCTCATGACGACGACAACACTTCTCCGGGAACATGGGCTTTGGTTGTCGGTAGTGATTACGACTTTAGGTTGAGTGTTTGTGGATTGTTTCTCTACTTGATGTATTGCATAGTGGCAAAGAGCGGGGCGAACTGGGGATGCACGTTGTTTCCTCTCGACGTCTTTTCTCTAGTATTCTCTTTTGAGTATGTATGTACATACATCTTCGTTCCTTTGCTCGTCTCGTAGAAGAAAAAAAGGTCTCTCATCTCGTCCCGGCCCGTATAAGAAACACCATTGATCAAAAGAAGAAAGAACAAGAGAAATGAATGGATCTTTTTCATCTGTCGGGACCCTTTGTGAACAAGTTTGTCACGATCTACACAACAACCAGCGGTACCGGCACGGAGAAGAGGGTGTCTCAATGGTCCATATACCAAAAGACGGAGAATACTTGTCTCTTTTTCCTTTCTTCTACAAGCACCACGGCGTTTTTGATCTGTTGTGTGACTGTGGATGGATGGCTGCAGGTAGTTTGTCAATAGAATTGCCAGACTACGGCCAGGTCCGACGGGTCAACGAACGTGAGGGGCCTACTAAAAAGAGATGAAGACCGGGCAACACGTTGTTATCTCGGTGGTCATGTCCGTTGATAACATGCAGGTTAATGGAAATACAGAAATATAGGGTAAGTAGATATTGTAGGAGCTATGCACACATGGAAAACAAGAGAAAATTCTTCTACTTTCTTGTGCATCTCCAACTTTGCCATAGCGTCCAAATCCCAGAGTGGAAAAAAAGTTCGGAAAATTGTCCTATTTTCCCTAGAATTAGAAGCGTTCGCCACGAACTGACCCCCCAAATTGTCTCCTCCACCAAAGCTTTGGTTTGACCGCCTGTACCCCAGATAATCCGCCAAAGTGATCCCAAAGTAACCCCATCTACCGCCAAATAGACACCTCGGTCTTGACCGCCGAGATGTCATGCATGTTACCAATTCGAAGTGCGTTGTTTTACTGCCGTCAATCATGTTTACAAACCCTGATGACGCGTGGAAACACCTCGAAATGCACGGCAAGATCGTGAGTTCTCTCTACGACTCGTCATTTCTTTTGTGTATGTACATATGTATGTTGAAAGTGTCCACAGCTGGAATACATGTTCGTGGTCAGTTCGCTCGCCTGTCTGCGGCAAGGGTTCATCGGTTGTACTTGTCTAAAATAGGAAACTTGTAAACGGAGATTTCCCCACAATGGGATGATTGCCATGCCATGAGTGCGCAAACACATATCGAACATGCATGCACCTCCGTCATTGACATCGGCATACACGCGCCTTTACGGATGTGTCTCTTGGATAGATAGATGGGAATGAAAAAAGGGCCGACGAACCCCGCATTACGACCGAGACAACAATGGATTGGATGTGATGTGATGTGACAAAAGACAGGGTTTGGGTACTTAAATAGACCCTTGCTTAATCAGACAAAAAAAGGAAGGAGGGGGGGGTTCAGGGAGAATGAGGGGCCATCAATGGGAAAGGGAAGTAACAAGCGAGTAACCTTCAATCTACATACAATGTATGATTTCCCCGGATTCCTCATCATGACTCGGAATAAACTACATTGGCCCCCAAACCCACGGGTAAAAAGCAAAACTAACAGATATCTCAAACTTTCTTTCCCACTTATTTGCCCCGCTGAGATCCGCCCCTCCATAAGCTATCACTACTGTGAATATGTATGTACCTACAGAATCAGTCCACGCGCATGAAGTACATATGTATGTACATAGACAAATCCCCAAAATACCACCATTCCTTCTCTCGTTCCTCTTACAGTTCCTTTAATACTCCCATGTAAATCTCGGTATCCACCTCCTCAGTCTCCACCAAACAAACCCCGTCTATTGCCACCTCATCCACATGTTACACGGCTTTTCATGCCCAAACTCAACCGTAAAGAGAAAGTCACGGCTGGCACATGTAGACGCACTGAGGCTCAAGTCTTCTCCTTGATTCCGTCAGTTTGTATCTTCTCCAAATAGGAATGTGAACCCGCCGCCACTATCATCTCCATCAAACCCAGAAGTGGCCCCACCACATACACATCTCGGCCTAACCTCGCCGCTGTCGCCCCCAATGTCCGGTGTCTGGCAGTCGTCTGTCCGTTGTCTTCATTACATCTGATTATATCCGTTAGTAGCCATGTCTCACCTAAGAAAGCCTCAATCCTGATGACTAGTCCTCGTCGCCCGCACTACCCAATGTTTGCCGGCTGTAAGAAACTGTAACTCCCGTGTTGCCTAGTCAACTCCGTACTCCGATCCGATCCGTCATTTACTCATTTGCTAGTTTGTATCTTAGGTCTTTTATCCCGATGACCGATCTGTTTGAAATGCTTTGGTCATTAAGACTTTATGGATGACACACAACCCAAATAGGCTAGTTAGGAATGCGTTTACCGAATTACTAAATGCGGGAATTATATACACTGTCTTTTTTCTCGGCTTTTGTCAGCGAGAGTTGGTGTGAAGTGATGACTTGACAGGTCACATGAAGACATGATTCTTGTGTCACCAAGTTCTTTGTCCAATGTTATTAACATATTCTACAACCTTTCGTTGTGCGAAAAGCGTCCTTTTATCCAAGAACTGCCTAGTACTTGATTCGTCCAAGCACCCATACGAGCTGCAGAATCTGAACTTAGGCCAAGAGATGCCAAGTAGTCAATCCAGTTTGGAATATCATACAGCTTTTGCTCTGTTGGAAGCTCCACAGATGTTTGGTTGATCTCCAGGGATTCAACCTTTCCATGGGCACACGAAAATGAAATAGACTCCTATAGTAGCATTAGTATATCAACCGGAACGTGGCATAGAGTCGGAAATGTCCGATATGAGGGGTACTTACATCATCGGCGAGTGTGTGGGTAGCTGTAGCATCTTTCTGTAGTCGCGAGTCAAACTTGAATCTTGGTGTTTGACCAAAAATCCAATCCGGGTTCTATCACTGACGTTAGAATTACGATAATGCAGTATTGTCATGTAGCTTCACTTACCATCAACTCTGACAACCCTTTAGAAATGCTCTCTACTTGTCCTACAAGTTCATCACCGACACGGACAAGCTCCGTCTCACCGTACATCTCTTTCCATTCCCTCAAAACACCTTCTTCAAATTCCGCCATCCTCAAATTCACATTTTGTACAGGCGATCTCACGCTTTCTACGCCTCTCGCCTCAATCCATGGTCTACCAGGACTACGTAACAACCCCGAGATACGTTTCAAATTAGGAGACTCCAGCAAACATGTTCCATGGTGCAACGATCGTAGCCGCGTTAGTTTATAAGCACTTCCCGAAACCTTGAACGTCCCTGGAACACCCGCCTTGCAAGCGCCAGATTCGGCCTTTGGCAACTCGATACCCTCGGGTGCCACGATAATGTCATGACGACAGTTAACCTGTGCCGAGTTTACCCCGAGAGAATGCAGAGCGCGAACAACCATATGGGCATGACGGTCTCTGTCGAATCCCTCAGATGGGGCAATGACTGAGAAGTTGATGTTGCCAAAATCGTGGAAAACTGCGCCACCACCACTTCGGCGTCGGACGAGATGTACTGGGACTTCACCCTGTTCATGACCATAGATTAATGGTGTGACTCCATCTGATCCGCTGGATAACGCCGCAAGTTGAGACATGTTGACTTCGACCCATGGGTTCTGATTCCGTCCTATCACAATGCAAGGACGGTTCGTGTACAGGAAGAGGACAGATGACGCAGCTGGGGTCTTTTGGAGAAGATGATGCTCGATAGACAGGTTGACGAATGGATTGTGGCTGTTTGAAATGTATAGTTGGACGAGATTATCTGGGTTTGCCACGCGGGTCGTAAATCTGCGATGGGGTGTACCGGAACGACTGAGTGATACACGGCACATGGGCCGAGCCGGCCGGAGGAATTGACGTAAGACTTGAAGGGACATTATAAATAAGACTCCCGAGATGAAGAGAAATGAGAAAAGTCTGAGATACAGTAATCTATCTGTCTTGGTACTATCAATCTCATTCATTCATCATGACACTGATACCCACTTTCCCATTGTGGTCTTCTTTAAGGTAACACAAGCAAATTTCATAACCCTAGTTGACCATCACGTGTAACAAAATTACGCTACTATTTCAAATAACCCTATCACGAACAGAACAAGTGGAACCGGGTTATCAACGAGAATCCATTTGCGCTCAACAACTACCACATAGCAAAGGCAAATTGTTATCGTCATTTCATCTCATTTGAGCCTTGTTTCTTTCTTTTGCCTTTTCGAATTTGTTATTTGTTTTCTGTTGTAATATAGCGGTGAACTGGACGGCCCTGGACGACTGACGAATCGGACATTTGTTCGTTTGTATTTCCGGCGACGTGGAAGTTCGGGCTGGCCAGGACCATACAGACAGACACTTCAAACATATAACATAGATTTACATCTGTGACTTCCCAGACTTGTGGTTGAATCTTTAGAGAATTGCTGACAAAGAGTTCATTGCCCAACATGTTTTGCCTTCGCAGGTTAGTAATCATAGTGTAGTCCAGAGACAACTCTCACCAGCCGGCTTCATGAGCGTCATAAGCGAAGAACAAACGTCATTAACACCGTCAACAATAGCTGGATTCCCCTCCTTTTCATCCCCACCAATGCGCCGCCCATCTTCATCTTTACCTTTTTCCTGCTCAACTTTTTGATTTCGCGGCCGTGCATGTACTGTTCGCTGCTTCTACTGGTGACATGCTTCACGTCATGCTACTGGGCCGACCACTGCTTCTTTGACTTTGGGGTGAACTGGTTTGTACCGCGGCCGGTGGTAGGCCCGGGAAGCTGCTTGTATGGTTGTCCGGAGTCGGAGGCGGCAAAGGCTGGATTGATGGGAGAAGAGTGGACGGGCTTGGGGTTGGACTGGATGAGAGAGATTCTTGGTAGGAGGGAATGGACGATTGAGTTTCTGGATGTTACGGTTAGGCTCTGAAATGGGCTTCGGTGGTATATGATGATGGGTTTTTGCATATTTACAACGTATTGTGGAGTTTCGGAGACTTAATGACAAATAAGGCGTCGAAAGTGACAAATATAGTTCATCTTGGATTGTATGGTGACATTTGGAAGAGCTCGTCTGTGAAATATTGTGTACATACTATTGAGTTCCATTCCATTTAGCGACATGTCAGTTCCAACAGACATGTATTGCATCATTTCTTATCTCATCCACACAAGCGATGCGGAACGTTACAGTTATGTGAGTTTGCACCGATATTAGACCGTTATCGATTATGGATTGACGATAACAGGAACTCATGAAGGAAGCCCAGAGGTTGGGTAATGTTTGCGCATAGTTCTAGGTGAAGCCGAACATATCAAGAAGCTAAATCGAGAGTTGCCGGAAAGATGCATATATTGTACATACATGGCTAGAGTTTAGACCATACAAACCACATTGTAGCGATGAGCTTGTGAGGCATATTGCAGGAGAATATGGGTTTATTCCAACCCTGCACATGTTTGCGCAAACAGACGGAGGATTGACACTTCAAATAAAGTATTAGGGGCAGTGTCGGGCCAATGGTTTCTAAAGCATATTAAGAGGCCAAGGCTATACAAAATAGACCAAAAGTCGAACTACCGGTTAGGTCAAAAGTCTGATATTGAATAGTGTGGAGTTTAACAGACTGACTATCAAGAGGATTTTTGGAAACAACTTTATGTGTTTAAGGAATCTCGTATATAATACGAACAAGTACATACATATGTAAGCCCCATCACGGCTTATTGTGGCAGACTTCAACTTCACAGTGGCGATCATCTCATCCAACCGAAAGCGGTATGTTGTCACGCAGACCGTTTGAACGCCCGGGAAGTCTGAATTCCAGACAAGACGGTGTTTTCTACGGCCATTCCACAACCCTGGCTAAGATGCAAATCACATAGTCCAACGCTAGATAAGCCCAGGGGAACGTTTTGGTCTGACATGTATTCACATTTTAGGCCTAATATTCATGTACCAAGAAAAGAACCGATACAAACAAAATAACTATATTTCACTCGTGATCCAACAAAGAACAAGAACAACCGTATACACGACATCACACAGGAACTCGGGTTTCTCACTAGATCGACCTTGAAACGAGCCTATGTATCCACATAGTACCGGTGGTTTTGAATTCGGGAGGAATCCGGTTGCTTACTTTGATTATCGCGGAAGACGTGGCATAAGAGGCGAAGTGGTGGTCTCAGACGGCGGCTAATCAATTGATTGAGGGGAACAGCCAGGCCACGAATATAGGGAGCCGCAGTATAGGATACAGGGCATTAGAAAGACAAGGGGCGGGGCTGGGCTGCGGATACTTCAGGACAATGCACATGCTGGCAGGTTGTTAAGTTCAGATCCAAAGATTCAACGTCTGTTGTTATGTATCTCGAATGGAGTGCTTTAGGATGGGTTACCTCGCCAATCTTCAGTTATCATCAAAAATCAGATTCAAATCATCACGAGTAAATCACGTTGTACACGAAAGCCCAAAATCGCCACATTCCAATTACTACGTATGCACCATCCAAAATCTACAATACACTCACTTATCTAAGTACCTGCCAATGGTTCTCTCAATGGGGCAACAGGTCAACGTCACCTCTTTCTTGTTTGCTCACAAATCCCCAAGATTCTCGCACTTTTCTCTGCATTCCTTATTGCCTGGCCGGCAAAAATCAGTAAAATTCCACATCCTATAGCGGATGAAGAAACGTGGAGTTTCCTAAACGGGTTAAAATCTTAGACGCTTACGTCGCCAGGCCTGTCAATATTTGGGAATTAAGCTTTTGTCCAAGAGAACGGGCGTCGTCATCGTTTGAGAAGTTCGCTGTTGGGTTGGTTGGATGTCGGAGCGGCTGTCTTTTTTTGGGGGAAAGAGGCTTCGTAGCTGGTTGACAGATGAATGAATGGACCAGCGGCTGTTGAGGGGGAACTTCTTCTCCTTGTAAGTTGTGCTTTAGTGCTGTGAAATTACCCTGTGGCTTGGCCTAATTCTTCTGCATGCTCGTTCACACCACCTTTGTAGACCGCCAGCCGCTTCTTTGTGTCTTGGCACTATAGAACGGAATGCCACACTGGCCCGTGGATGATCCCCCATCATCCGTTTTGGACGATTTGCGCTTGTGCCGTCAAAGGCCCACCTCCAGTAAAACTCTAAATCTGATTCCCTTTGACAATTGGGACATATACAGTAGTTGCGCAATTGACAGTTGGATGGTCACATGAAGTAATTGCACCAACAATGAGAAGTTGTACTTTTAGATGATGGAGTGAGTTCAAAATCACGAGAGACACTGACGACGTACAGTACAACCAGTCTCTCTTTGTAGTTCTTCTATTTTTATACCTTTTTTGGACAACATTTTTACCTAGAATTTTGCCTTCCTTGGCCCTGAATTCGATCCCTTCAGTACCTATTACCATTTTTTATGGGCACGCGACCTCCTCCTGTATGTTGAACTATCTAATTGTCTACAGAAGACTCGGCAAGCCGCATTCCATAGCCGCATCACTTGGCATCCGACTCATCCGTCGCCCTTGACAGTCCACATTCCATCTACGACGCTGGCCGTCTCATCCTCATCCCAAAACCAACTATCGTCGGAACCGACATCTCTTCTAGGGTTCGCCCGTTCAACTTGAGCATCCTGATCACTGCCGCCACCAAAGCAAACTTGGCTCATCTTCAACACAGCCTGCCCTACCCACTGTCGGTCCAAAACCCACCCGCTGGGCCCTGCATTCTTGCTGTGCCTGAACACATTACTGCTGTATACACCTGTATGTCCTGTGCCCCGACTCGTCGGTTTTGCTCGCATTAATTCAAAGCTTGGACGGCGCAACGGGTCCGCTCCAAGCCCATCAAGATCGCCGGTGGCCCCTGTCGTGGCGCCAGCAAGACGCTTACGCACACACTCGACCCCATACCCAGTTTGGCAGTGGAGTTTACGCCCTCTCCCATGCCATTCCTCACTGCGTCAAGTCAGACCCACCCTAGTCTAAGCAGATCGCCTGTCTTTCTGGGCTCTTCGCTTGTTAAGCTGACAAGAGGATTTCTTTTGTTGTCGGTTACTTAAGTATCTGGACGTCCGCTTCAGAGGATTACCTGACAAAGACTTGAATATCACACAAACAGTCATCCTTATCTTCCTCTCTTGTCCTGGCTGATTCTTCCCTATACACCTGTGTCTTTTTCCCTTTTTTCCTTTCTTGTCCTCCTCGAGACGGGTTATCCCATTACCGACCAACCAACTCCTTCAAGTCGACAACCACACATCTTCACCATGCGTTTCTTTTATCTTCTCTCACTTCTCTTCGTGGCCACTCCTATTTCCGGCTGGAAGTACTTCCACGAGCCCGGTGGCAACCAGGAGCTTGGTCACTACGATGCTCGCTTCTTCAACGGCACTGTTAACTACGATGATCACCGTCAAGTCCTTCGCTACCTTATCCGCTCTTATCTTCAGACTTTCCGTGAGCACAATGTCGAGACCTGGATTGCCCACGGTTCTCTACTCGGCTGGTGGTGGAACGGCCAGATCATGCCCTGGGATTACGATCTTGATGTCCAGGTTTCCTCGTCTACTCTGTACTGGCTTGGCAAGAACATGAACCGCACCGAGCACACTTACATTTACGAAGAGGACGGCGAGCGTAAGGAGAAGAAGTACCTTCTCGACATCAACCCCTTCCACGGTGAAATCTACCGCGGAAACGGCCACAACATCATTGACGCGCGCTGGATTGATATGAGCAACGGCATGTTCATTGATATCACCGGTCTGGCTGAGCGTAACCCCCGTGGTAGCCCCGGTGTTTGGAGTTGCCGCAACGGTCACCGCTACCGCACTACCGATCTGTACCCTATGCGCCACTCTGAGTTTGAGGGCGTGCCAGTCATGATTCCTTACAACTTCGAGCGGGTGCTTATTGATGAGTACAACGTCAAGGCTTTAGTCTCTACCGAATGGCTTGGGTAAGTTTTTTTTTTTGTTTTCTCCCGTTTTGACATAAGTCAGTTTACTAACATTGTTTTCTCAATCACAGCCACCGTTGGTCTCCTGAAGACAAGGAATGGTTCAAGATCCAGAACTAGAAGTCCCATGGTAAAGGACATTAAAAGCCTTGTCTTTCTTTTTTCTTTTCTTTTGTACATATTTTTTCTTTGGGTTTCTTCTGGAGTTTGGGCTACGGCTTTCACGGGTTTTTGGGCATTTACACTTTAAACGGAATGGCGTTCTTGGTTGGTTTGGGTTGTCACCACATGGAATGTGGTCTTGCACTTTGATTTTTGGTTATACCTTATCTGGATTATCATGTATCTTTTCTTTATCAGAATGAACGGAAACGATGTTGACATCAAGTTTCTTATTCATCAAATCACGAATATAAACTTATATATCCAAACAACTTTTAGCTTGTATCAAAATTTGGGTGACACAGTGGCGCGGTCGTATGTATGTATGAGTATACACGTGCCTAGGTACATACACAAGAGTTCATGAATTTCATCCGTCGTTTGTTCCTGACCGAAAATCGTGCATACTTGTTTACCTGCATTCGGAAGTATCAATGTTAATCATCACAGACCTCCCCGGATGACTCTCAAAACCCCGTTTCGGCCGTATGTGAAACACCAAAATAATCAAGGTCTAACAGGTTATGACTTGCCCCGACGGATCGGTCAATTGCCGGTTCTAGGGCCGGGTAAGCGGCCGGCATGAAGAGCGGGATAAGTATGTAAGTGTTTCATGGGAATATGAGTACTCTTTTCACTCACAGGGTTTCGGGTCATTTATTGGTGGCCGGGTGGGTTTCATGGTACGTCATGTCAGGAATTTTGATTTTTGACTGTTGTTTTGATGTTTGACGTGGGTGATGGGCGTAAACAAGGCTAATTTCTGTATGTGTGGCCGGGACGCGTGAGAGACAGTTCATGAAACTGGCTGGTATATAATATATGTATGAATTTATAGGGTATTAATCTGATTAACGTAATGTGAATTGCTGACTACCGAGTCGGCATATATTTCTCTAGACAGCTTACTCTGTTCCATCCCGCATCCTCTTTTCAGCCGCTCGTGCTCTTGCTTCCCGGTCCGTGTCCCCCATCTGATAGTCCTCACCATCACCGAAATCCACCCGATCAACATCGGCAACAACGCCACGCGTACCATCCAAGCGACGGAACGAATTAGCCTTTTCCACCTCCTTTTCAATTTCCTTGCAGAAGTCCCAGAAATTCCGGTCATGGTCACTGAAGTGGTTATGGGCAAGTTCATGGCAGAGGGTGTTACGAATGGTTTTGAAGTCTCGGAAACCAGCGTGGTTATCGGTGCGGAGACGGAGGACAATTTTCAGACCGTTGCCGTAGTTTTTGCCGAGGATGCGGGATACTCCTTGGCTGTCGACACTGGTGTTGCTTAGGGGTTCCATTTCACCGAGTTCTTGGACGGTGAGTTTGTGCTTTTGCATGGCGCGGATGATTCCGTAGTCTTGACTAAGTTTTACGAGAATTTCCCGGGCATGGTCGGTGTTGGGGAGGAACTCGAGAGTGGTGATGGATAGAAAACGGTATGGTGATTCTGGGACTGAGGGCTTGGTCGCCCCGAGTGTTTTCCCGCGAGTTTGTGGCCGAGGTGGCGGTGTGGCAGGTCTGACAAGGGGAGCAGTGTCGGCCTTGGGACCGAGGATCATTCCATTGAGACCATTGAATGAGGAAAGAGAAAGTTTAGAGTCTCGATCGGGCTTATATTGTTTTCCCTTGATGATGAGTTTGGTCTTTTCTAGGTTGTAGTTGTAGATGGTGTGAAGATGATTGAAAACATCACCAAATGTCCAAATAGAATTTGTGATGATAATAGGAGATGGATGTGAAGATGACTTTAGAGTAAGACCCGGTGATAATGGAGTAGGAATAGAATCCGTCGGTGGAGTTGGTGATGAAGCATTATCGTCTACAGGCATTTCTGAAGTACAGTAGTCTTCGGGATGTGTTTCCAGAGAGGACATGGCGAGATATAATAAACGTTAAACAACAAGAAATGAAACGACAATGAGATAAATTAACTTCCAGAGACTCCTGCACCCTTTATAACCTAAACACACAAGATATTCCCAAGTTCCAGTTTACAATGTTCGTGATTACCAACCATATCGAACCTACTAGACTCTTTCAGCCTGTACCACGCCAGACTTCACGACTAGTAAACCCTACCCCTAACTAGCTCCATCGCGGTATAATCCTGGCGAAATTAACCCCTTTCGGACAGCTTTTTCTACTGACGAATTCATTGAGCATTGGCCCACCCAACACTGCCCCACTTATCCCGACACCAGCAACGGAAACCACATGCCCATTACGTCGCGGTCACTTGTTTGAGGTCGCAAAAGGACAGCTAAAGTGAGGCGTGAAACGTGCAATGTTCACTGACATTTCCTTTGAAATTCCCAATTCGTGATTTGGAATATTGCCCACCAACCCCAATACCTGACCAACAGCCTACTTTATTTTGGATTGTTTTTTGTTTACTATCAGCCCTTTCTGCGGGGTGTCTTTTATTCCTGGTTCCTTTTGCCATTGTCACGTTTCCATTGAGACCGAAGATATCCGGTCTGGTCCATCTGGAGAGCACCAATTGCCTCCGTTATACACAACATCTCGAGATTTGTTAAGCGCCGGTCGCTTGGATATTGCCTGCCATGTTGAACCTTTTCCGTATTGTGGCGGACTTTTCGCATTTCGCCTCGATTCTGATTCTACTGCACAAGATGCGAGAGCTGAAGGTGGGTGGCTTATGATTGCTATAGTGATTATATATGTTGCTGACTAGTTTGCTTTCTTATAGAGCTGCTCCGGTATCAGCTTCAAGTCCCAGGCTTTGTATTTCCTCGTTTACATTACCAGATATCTTGGTAGGCTTGCCCCGGTCCATACTCCCCGCAACTATACATTCGGCTAACACCCGCCATAGATCTTTTCTGGACTCGTAGCCCGTACAACTTCGTCTTCAAGTGCCTTTTCATCGGATGCCAGGGCTACATTGTCTATCTGATGACCAACGCGTACCGTCCCACCAACGATCCTAACCTCGACACCTTCCGCGTACAGTATCTTCTTGGTGGAGCTCTCGTTCTTGCTATACTGTTCCCCCACTTCTACTCGTTCTTCGAGATTATGTGGACTTTCTCCATTTGGCTTGAGAGTGTCGCTATTCTGCCCCAGCTGTTCATGTTGCAACGTACCGGTGAGGCCGAGACTATCACCACACACTACCTGTTTGCCCTTGGTATCTACCGTGCTCTTTACATCCCCAACTGGATCTGGAGATACGCCACTGAGGACGCCTCCACCTACCACACCGATTGGATTGCCATCATTGCTGGTATTGTGCAGACTGTTCTGTACAGTGACTTCTTCTGGGTGTACTACACGCGTGTGCTCCAGGGCAAGAAGTTCAAGCTTCCCGTGTAAAGGGTCTCTAAGTTGGCTCTATAAACGATCAAGTATGGGACGCGACTGGCAGTTATATGCTGTTTTAGCCCTATTTGGAATGTGACGACCAGGACAATAATGTGGATTCATCTAGAGGGATACAGGCGTTTGGTATATTTGTATTTCTTAGTTACATAGTAGTGGGGAATTTGATTATTGGCGTGGTGTTGTGACGGCACTCAGTATCCCGAGACTGGCGTACCAAACACTGAATTAACCAGATTCCCACATCTAATTCAATTATGAAAGTCATCAATTGACATTGAACTCACTTATTCACTTGTGACATCATGATTCGTACAATCGCCTTGTGTTTCCAGGCGCCACATCCCGGATCAACGCCACACGCCACACCCCTGCACATCTGGGTCAGCGGGTTGCGCAGGTCACTGCTACCTATTGCTGGTTACTGGGATTATAGAGGGCGGGCAGGCTGAGCTACGGCCTTGCAGCTTGAGCTGTAGACTACATCTGCGACTGACATTGACTACAACCCATCAATCATCACGACCTTATTGAGGCTCAATTGTTAGCTTCTATTTATTTACATAATTGCTGTTTCTGCACTGGCGTCTCATCTTAACGGACTAACCAGTATTGTCTCTGATTTGTGTCTGGCCTAACCCGTGTAGTTTCTATTGTTATCACGGTTCTGGTTACCCCTCGTCGAATTGTCCTCACGGCATCCATTGGGCGAATTGACTGTTTTCTACGTCCTAATCGCGTTTGATTTTCACGACTCCCACATATACAAATCACGACAACAATGGCTGTTACGGCGTCGAAGGGCCAGTCTTCTAAGACTGTGGTGAAGAAGACGGAGGCGGAATACAAGGCCATTTTGGCGCAGCCCCCCACGCTGAACTCTTCAGAGGCGGAGACGAAGGAGTATGAAGATGCTCTCATTGGTCTGGGTCAGATCTACCGTGATGCTCAGTAAGTTGGAGTTAGGGTGGTGATGTTGGGGTATTTGAGTTAACAACGGTTTAGCCAGACGGACCAGATCATAGAGCTCATCAACGAGAGTCGAGCAGTATTGTCTGACTTTGCCAAGGCCAAGACGGCCAAGTTGGGTAAGTTAGTAGAAATTAAGGTACTGATGTTATGAGACTAACATGGCTCTTATACAAACAGTCAAGGCCCTTCTTGACCTCTTCCAAGAAATCCCCGATACCACCGACCTCCAAATCAAAGTCACCAAGTCCTGCATAGAATGGGCTACTCAGAAGCGTCGTACTTTTCTCCGTCAATCGCTGGAGACTCGCCTGGTTAGCTTGTATATGATCAAGCAATCATGGTATGAGGCTCTGCGGCTGTGCGAAAGTCTTCTGCGCGAGTTGAAGCGTCTTGACGACAAGCTCATGCTTGTTGAAGTTCAGCTCCTCGAATCCCGCACCCACCACGCCCTCGGCAATCTCTCAAAAGCTCGTGCCTCGCTCACCAGTGCTCGTACGTCTGCGGCGTCTGTCTACACGCCGCCACGTATCCAGGCCGATCTTGATATGCAGTCTGGTATGCTCCACGCGGAAGACCGCGACTTCAACACTGGATTCTCGTACTTCATTGAGGCCCTTGATGGCTACGGTCAGCAAGAGGAGACAGTCAAGGCGACGGCGGCTCTCCAGTACATGCTTCTTTGCAAGATTATGGTGAACCAGGTGGATGACGTCAACCAGATTATGGCCAGCAAGCCGGCACTCAAGTATGCTAGTTCCAGTCTTGAGGCGATGAAGGCGGTAGCGCGTGCACATGCCTCGCGGTCACTGGATGAATACGAGAAGGCGTTGGGCTTGTATAGAACGGAGCTCGGCGGCGATCCATTTGTCAGAGGCCATCTGCGTAGACTCCACGATAACATGCTGGAGCAGAACCTTATCAAGGTGATTGAACCGTTTTCTCGGGTGGAAATTGACCATGTGGCGCACATGCTGGGTCTGGATACGCAGACGGTGGAGCGCAAGTTGTCGCAGATGATTCTGGATAAGGTGATTATCGGTGTGTTGGATCAGGGTGCGGGGTGTCTTATTATCTTTGATGAGACGCATAGCGATGTGGCGTATGACGCGGCCTTGTCAACTATTGAGAAGTTGAACAATGTTGTGGACTTGCTGTATCAGAATCAGGCTATGCAGTTGGAGTAGATTGGTGTTAATGGCGATGATAGAGTAATAGCACATGTTGACAAGGTCATTTTCACTGTTTGAGCAAGAGTAAGATTGATTAAAGTGATTAAAACGTGACGTAAATTATTGTTATGTGAATGGGAGGAGACGCATAAATGGGTATCCGGATCTATCTATATATCATCATGTCATGCATGATCAACCACCAACATACTAAAAAGAATGCCAAGTGAAAAAAGGTCATGAAAACAGAAACAAAACAAAAAAGAGGCACGCATCAAAAGAAGCATATACTATGCATCGTCACTAAGATGTCCCAAACGACAAAGAACGTAAAATGAAAAGAGAAAAAAAACCAATGGGATATCAATGCAGAGAAAAAAACAAATGCCGACGCAGAAACAAATAAACAAGCCATATCAAATCGTCAAAAAGAAGCCATCCACAGGTCCCATTAAAACAGGCCGCCAACAAAACTCCGTAACCAGCCCATCTTGCCCGTCCTCCGTTCCTCGTCACCCTCAGCGGGTTCCTCGGCTTTTCTCTTGACTCCGCGTTTCCGTGATCCTTCAATGATTCGTTGTTGGGCAGCTAACCAGTCAGCTTGGCGTTGTTCCTCAGCCTTGACGATGGCGAAGACGCGGCGGGCTATGTCGCTTACGGACCAGCCGGGACAGTCGGCTAGGAAGGCGTCGATGGCGTCGGCGTGTTCCGAGGTCATTATCATGCGGTGGCCGGCGCCGGCGAATTCGGTGCCGATGATGGAGACTTTTTGGGATGGTCGGGGGTAGCTTGTGGGGAAGTAGAAGAGGCGGGAACGACGGGTTAGGACGAGGGTTTTTAGGTGTGTCCAGTGGGCGGTCGTCCAGGTTGTAGTGGAGAGGTTGATTTGGGGAGGTAACGTGACGATGGGCGATGGTGGGACAAACGGTGTTGGAGGATGTGGAAGAGGAGAAGAAAACTGGTAAACAGACGGGGTACGGGGAGTATGATAGACCGTAGCGGGGGTCGCATAGGGATTGTGTGGCGTGAAAATGTCCGTCATGCGTTGTTGAGGAACGGGAGTTTGCTGTGGTCTCTGTGGAACAGGAGGGACGGGAACAAGATCCGAAGGTTTCAAGGTAAGGTCCTCTTCGTCGAGTTGTTCATCAGCTTGTTCCTCGGCCTCATCTTCCATGGCTTCCTCGTCGTCTTCTTCCTCCTCGATATCATCAGGAATATCCTCTCCATAACTTGGGTCTTCCTCTTCTCCAACATCTTCTCCTTCCAAGTCACCTCCGACAAATCCATCCCTCCGTAACCGAACAGGTGGAGCCATGCCAGTCGGGCTATTTCTCTTCCGCGCACTTCTCCTAACTTCATCCTTTTCCTTGATAGCACCCTGATAAGCTTGCATTTCAAAAAGAGCCAACTCAGCCTCCTCCACATCAGCAATAGCATTCGCCAAACTCAATCTTCTTTCCGCCCTCGCAGCTTGTTGTTCCAGAGGGGACAACGCCGAACTGTTGAATTCAACCACTGGGCCAGGCGTATGTGGTTTCAACGGTGATCTGATGCATGACTTGGTGGGAGACATGGCGCGGTGAGCGGGGATACTGACTGTCAATGGTGGGGTCCCTGGGGCCTTTGTCATTTCATCATCAGCTGTAAAGGGGTGAGCGAAACCAGCAAGTGGTGATGGTCTCATCTCTTCGGGAGTAGTCTCCATAAGGTTTGAAGTTTCTTGTGACCACTGAGCAATTTCCTCCCTAGAGCGCTTAAGGTTTGAAGGTGGTGTAGTCTGACCAGGAACATTCTGCAACTCCGTTTTTCTAAGTGGAGTGGCTTGCGTACTAGGCTTAGCCATGAACTCAGGCAACTTGAATTTCGGCAGGTCAGGAAGTCCATTGTTGGGGGAAGAATGTTCGTCATTGTCACGCTCAGAAATCGTCGCGGCATCGCTAAGCGCCTCGTCGTTGGCAGGCGGCAAATCTTCATCCCTCTCCTCGTCAACAGGTGCCTCAGTCTCAAGGAATGAAGGACCTTCAATATCCTCCTGTCCGGGAGTAGAAGCTGGTTCAGTGTCGTCGGATACAAGATGGCTCTGGTCGATAGTATGAGCTACACTATGACTGAAGAAAGTATCATCACCAGAAGTAAGCTCAACCGAGTCGCGCTGTTTAGAACGTCTTGTTACACGAGTAGGCTCGGGGGATTCCGTAGGAGTTTCAGTCGAAGGAATAGGTGGTGTTGAGCGTGGCGATTGTGGCATTCCTTTGATGGCCTCGACGTCTCCCTTCTTCTTGGAACTCCGCGTAACGCGGCCATTCCGAGCGTGTGGAAACATGGAAGTTGAGAGAAGTGAATTTGGTGGTCTTGAAGGCGTATCAATTGGTGTGAAATCAGAAGAAGGCCCAGCCTCACTTAACAAGTAATGGTCGTCAAGGTTATCCTCGTCAGAATGGGTCTCAGTGTCAACCAGGACAGCTCGTTCTCTAGCAGCGACAGCAGCAGCGGCCTTCTCGTTGTCGTCGGGTAGGTTATTCTTATTGCGGCGCGACGCAACTGCGGCTGCGGCAACTGCAGAAGCAGCCTTTCTTGCCGAATGAAAAGGCAAAGACAAAGGCGACGAGAAAAAGGTCGAGAGGTCGACGCGGGATCTTGGGGCACTACCCGGTAAAGGCGGTCGTTGATATCTCGGGCGAGTAGCAGTGCGTGGGGCTCCGTCGTCGTTGTCGTTGTGGCGTATACTTGTAGAATCGGCAAGCGCAGAGTTGTCGCGACTGCCGTTGTCGCGGGGTTGGTCGACACGAGAAGAGTAATTATTAAGAGCGTTATGAGTGCGAAAAGTAGCAGCGTCAAAAGAAGCAGAAGCAGTAGGAATAGAAAAGCCAGGATCGACACCAAATGGCTGGGCTGACCCACGGGCCCCTGCTCTATTTGTAGTTTGGCGAGACGCAACGGTGTGGTGGTCGACAGTAGGAGCTGGCGGAAGACCATGGCCCCTGTCATTGGCAGTGTCATGCAGCCATTGTTGCTCTTGTTCTCGTGGCGCTCGATCGACCTGTGCGCGCTGAGCAAGACGCTCACGGAACATAGACGTCTTTGACCCGGCGCCCGGCCGGACCGTAGATGGCCTCCCGCTATTCCAGTTAGCGGCAATGTCGTCCTCGGCATCGAGATCAATGATCTCGAGTCCGTTCCTGCCGTGCATATGCATCGGGGGAAACGACTTGGCCATGGCTGATGCAATGCTGGCACCACCCCTGTCGTCTGATTCCCTGGACGCGCTGGCCCCTTGTGTCCGCCCAAAATGCCCAATGGGCGCGCTGACTTCGGGCCCTGCCACTATATTTTGAGACTGATTCTGTTCTTCTTCAGACGCCCCCTGGTTATTAGAGCGTTGGGCTCGTCCAGAACCAACAGATCCCAGCGACCCAACGGCCCCACCAGCATCACTGTTGCGGCCCAATGGGCTTGAACGGGATTGTTGGGCGCCTAATCGGGCGGTCTTACTGCCCAAAGATTGAGCTGGAGAACTCCTGTCCGCACTTGATCTAGAGACGGCTGCAGGGGCCGCTGGAGATGGTGGCAATCGCTTTTTACTCGCAGAGTCTCGCGTGGACGAGTCGTCTACGTCTATGAGAGACCGCTTATTACGACCCTTGTCGGCGTCGGGTACACGGGGCTCAATAGATACCCCACCACCAGGTGACCGATCAGCCTCAATAGCCCAAAGATCGTCCTCGTCGTCCTCATCAACCACTTGGGTAGTAGTAGCCGGCGCACTCGTAGTTGAAGTGGCTAGTCTACTGCTACGAGTTGGCACGAACGAGCGGTTAGTTGTTGATGCCGAGAACTCCGTTGGTGCCCGATTAATAGATTTAGAGGGATCCGTCGTCCACGATACGTCGGCCACGTGTTCCTCCTCTGCTGCCAACACCGGAACACCAGCAGCCCTAGCCGGCGTGGAGCCTGCAGGGGAAAGTGAAGCTGCATGACGCACGCGGCCACCCAACCGACGAAATACTGCCGCCTTGTTCCTGCTATTGCTGAATCCGTTTGCGTTTGCCGAGTTCTTAAAGAGGTTATCATCTTGATCTGACAGGATCAGCGGGCTCGTAGCATCAGGCAAGGATGGTGCCAAATCGGGCGGTGCGGGGCTGGTAGCAACTGGAGAACCTCTTTGCTTGGGGCCCACTTTGATCGGCGATGGTGGTTTAGGCGGTGAGACCTCAACTGAGGCTGCAACGGATGCCGCAACAGAAGCTGCAAAAGAGGCCGCAATAGTTTGCGCACGACGAACCAGTGGGGAAGACTGTGTTCGGGATTTAGCAGCCGATGATTCTAGAAGCCGCGAGCCGGATCTCCGTGGCGTTGAGGAATCTTCAATTTCCGTGGCTTCCATAATAGTGGACAGCTGAAATGGTTCTGGGGAATCCACGTTATGAGGGTGTTCGTCCTAAATTACAGTGTTTGTTAGTATCAATCTATATCCTGGCCTATATGTGCCCACTATATGCATGTCTAGACCGGGATATAACACCCAGACATTACAAACAACATGGAGAAAACATACCTGTTCGTCGTCGGTATAGGTCGTATGGCGAATGCGTGGATACGCTGACACGGGCTGCGGCGTAGGCTGTACGACGGACTCAAATGCGGAAGACACGGAGGCGGCATCGGAGGAGATGTTGATAACGTCATGCTTGACAGGGGATTGTCGTCGTTGAGGCGCTTCCTCTTGGTAATACTCTTCGGGGTTTCCCTTGACAGCTTCTTGGTCCTGGTACTCTTCCCCTTCTTCGTAGTATTCCTCGGGATTTTGATCATCAGGCTGCTCCTCGTAGTACTCTTCTGGGTTTTCACCCTCTTGGACTTGTTCATAGTACTCTTCGACTTGCTCTTGAACGGGTTCCTGATAATCCGGTTGTTCCTCGTAGTACTCTTCGGCTGGCTCTTCCACAGGTTCCAAAGCATCTGGTTGTTCCTCATAATACTCTTCAACTTGTTCTTCAACAAGCTCCAAGTCATCAGGCTGTTCATCGTGGTACTCTTCCAGCTGATCTTCCTCGACGATATGCTGGTCCTCGACCTCCTCCACCTGTTCCATTTCAAGCTCCTCATGCTCTTCCTCTTCCTCTATCCTCGCCCTCAGCCAATCATTTTGCTTCTCCCTTAACGGCTCCCTGCTATACTGCTTCAACGGACTAGATCTTCCCCAGTTCCGTTCAGGTGCCACCGCCGGCGTAGTAGACTCGCCTTCATAAGCTAACTGAGTAACGGGGATCTGCATCGTCTGTTGCCGTCTTTTTCTCTGCGCTTGCGCTTCTTCCATCTGCACCCTCTGGGCATCCGCCTGTCTCCGTTTTTCCATCTGCTCCTCTTCGGCCCGCTCAATAGCCTCCATGCTCTTTCGACCTCGTCGCTTGGCACCGGAAGAAAGTAAGCCCAGGGGTGTCTTCTCTACACCGTTGACTGTTACGACTACCGCTGGCCGTGGGGGCGTCTTATGAGTCTTCAAAGCGGTACGCGTGAGCAACATCTTACTCAAGGGAACTTCTCTACGCATAGGAGTTTTCATAGCCATGGAACCCTCGCCTGTCTTGGAAATAGCGAGAGCAGCAGCATTTTTAGTAGCAGACTTGAGAAGCGGCGAGTTACCGAAACGGATACCAGGTGAACTCCATTTTGGCGTAGTCGAGGGAATATGGAGAGTAGCATTACGTCCTGGTGTCTTGGAGGAGACACCGTTAGGTGCAGGGGACCTATCAAGACGCATGGCTGCCATTGTACGACTAATCGCCAAAGACGTAGTTTTACCAAAATCAGATGGCGAGATGGGCCCCAGGGAACTATCGATGTGAATAGAGTCAGGGAAGATCATACTGATATCTTCATCGCGGTGCATGCGGGAGGTGGTAGAGCCGGTGTCGGACATAGGCTCATGTGGCGACCTGGATAAACGCCGATGAACCGGTTTAGTAGTCAGTGATCGATTTGGCGGTGGACCGGCAGGAGTGGCACTAAACTCATAAACGTCCGATAACTGTCTTGGAGATTGGTTATGTTCCTGATAATGCTGATCCTCTTGATACTGATCATGCTCATGTAGTTCATTGTACTGGTCACCCGGTACATCTTCAACAAGGACCTCCTCAACTCCTTCATCGCCGGGCACCGGAGCATCAGAGTCAACTGCATACGACTGTTCATAAAGCGCCGCATAATCGCCAACCCCGTCACTCTCAACCGTAGCCGTATCGACGCCCCCTGGACCCGGAACTTGCTGGTCAGCCTCACTCCCAAACGACATAACAGATTGAGCATCCTCCGGAATAAGAACATCCTGAGCTCTTGAATTCTGGGAACGTTTCCACGAGATGGCAGATCTGCGGAAATCAGGCTGTTCCTCTTGCTCCGGAAGCTCAAGCTCAGCCTCCTTCACTATTGGCCCATCGACTTCCACAGGCTGAGCAGCTTCACTACCAAAAGACATGATAGACTGCGCATCTTCCGGTATAAGAACATCCTTCGCACGTGAATTTGTCGAACGCTTCCAAGAAATTGCAGACCTCCGAAAATCAGGCTGGTCCTCTTCCTGTGCATGATCCTCATCCGCCTGGATAATAGCCTCCTGCTCCGTCACAGCCGGGTCTTCAAACTCCACTTCCCGGGGATCCTCACTTCTAAACGACGAGCCACCTTCCGGTTGCAAAACATCCTGATGTCGTGAGTGTTGTGACCGACGCCAAGAAATAGCAGAACGCCGAAAGTCGGATCGTTCCTCGGGTTCTGGAGAAACTGGTAGTGGTTCGTGAGATTCGCCGTTGGTTATTGGGATTTCAGCTTCACTACCAAATGACATAACCGATGGTGCATCCTCTGGTTGTAAAACATCCTGGTGTCGTGAGTTTTGTGATCTACGCCAGGAAATAGCTGATCTCCTGAAATCCGGCTGCTCTTCTGGTTCTGGAGAAACTGGTGGTAAATCGTGAGCTTGCCCATTGACAACCGGTGCATCTGCCTCACTCCCAAATGATATAACCGAAGGTGCATCTTCAGGGACCAAAACATCCGGTGGAACCCTCAAATTTTGGGATCTCCGCCATGAATGAGCAGACCTTCTAAAGTCAGGCCGTTCAACAACCTCCTCTTCCGGCTCCTTCCAAAGACCATCCAACCACATGTCGCCCTCATCGTCGTTGTCGTGAAATGTCTCTGCTGGTGGTGGTAGGGGCTCTTCAGGCTGGGCCTTTTCGACCTCAGCTAGTCTACTACGACGTAGTGAGGATCTCTTGAAGACACGTTCAGCTGGTGAGGAAGAATCAACATGTACCGGGACTGGTGATATTTTTGCTGGCGTCGACTTTCGTAATGGTTTTTTTCGGAGGGCGGGGGATGATGACCCGGCTATCGGTACAATTGTCGTCGTAACATTCGCGGTAAGATTCGTATGGTTCGCTTCACTATCCGTTCTCGCACTAGAACGTATCATTGCCGGTGGTGGTGGTATTGAGCGTCGTAATCCACTAGTGGAAGGTGTATATGTTGGGAGTGAGTCTACCTCAGACTCTGCATCGGAACTGATATAAACAGGTAAATTCGCAGGTGTAGATCGTCGTCGAACAGTCGGTCTCCGTGGCGTTGGCGTGACCCCAAAATCCATGTCAATCTTCCGACTTAACGAAGCCCTCGGCGTCTCTCCGTCCTCAGGCTTCTCATTTTCTCTCCCGTTCTCCTCTCTCGCTCTCACCGGCGTCCCCGTATATCTCCTGCCGCGGCTATCCTCATCCTTAACAGGGACTTTAACCCCATCTCCAGTCCCCGACCTAGTCAGTGTCCTACCCCTCCCTAATATTCTCGGGCCGGGTGTATCCAAATCGCCGGTAAAACTCTTGCGCCGTGGCGACCCCGTCTCCCCAGCTGCAAATCTCGATCGCGACTGCGCTCTCCGTACACTACGGCCACCTCCTGGTTCGCGCCGGCTTTGCGACGAGCGTGGTGGTGTTGATGTTAGCGGGACGGCTGCAGGCCGGGCGCGTCGGGCACTTCCGTAGAAGGATGGTGGTGGTGATGATTCGAGAGGATCGGGCGAGGAGAGTCGGGAAGGTGTGGGAGATATTCGGGTGTTCATTGTGTGGCGGGTGTCGAGTGTGAATACATCTGTTGCGTTTGATGTGTATGGGTGTATGTAGAAACAATAGATCGGTCGGTCGCGTTACTATATCGAATCGCGGTATGAATGAAAATAACAAAATGCTCGTAGCCCCGTCGGCCAACGTCAATGCTATCAAGAAGTATAGCTCGTTGCAAGCAAGCCAAGCAAATCCAATGGCGTAGTCAAGAAAACTGTCTAAGAAAAAAAATCAAAATAGCAACTGTTGCTGGCGGGCTAGCTAACGCCAAACAGGCCAATTACTTTCTTTGGCGACTTGGTTCCTGGATGTGCATTGGGTCCCCTGTATCTACGGTTTTTAGGCCTGTTCAGCACTCCTTGTCAGGGCTCGCGACAGACGACAAAAGAACTGATGGATTCTAAATGTATGATGGCAGCGGGTGAGGAACGCCCTTGCTTGGATTCACAGACATATAACGTGAAGACAAGGCATAAATAGGTTCGTAATTGTTCATGAGTCAAGATACGCTGACTTAGAAGCGCGTCGTCGTGCCAATGGCAGTAGCCACTTTCTATCGTGCAAAAATTCCTATTTAGGTTTAACTAGAATCCTCTTTCGAAACAAAGATAACCCTATCATCGGCCCTACGACAAGTACCCTGGCATCACATGTCGGAATTCATCTCCAACTTACTCGAGCTTGTGCTCAATTACTACTACCCACCTTGGAATCAAATGCGCTACTCCAATCCAGACATCTATCAAACCCACGACCTCGGCATCCAATCCAATACTATACAATTACCAATAAACGCACCCGAAACATCCTAGCGTCAGTCTATACTCATCGATAAAAGCGGTAGATCAAAGTAAAACATCCGTAACGCCACCGATATTCCATCAACTATAAGAAGCCCGTCACATCCCGCCCGCATCTCATTGTCCCAAAACTCTTTTATACCCCCCTTCCCCCCACCAAAAAAGTATATGCATAACCCCATTTCTTTTGTCCCATAAATACACCCCGCCGCCAAAATGGTCGCCGCATCAAAGCCGTCTCTTCCACCCGTCCCACCAAATGACAATGTCGCCCATGCCCTCGCCGGCTCCGGAGGTGGTCTACTCTCCATGGCCTTAACGTAAGTAGCATCGATTCTCCGCCCCGATCCGCCCATGACATCCCCGCAAACTAACCAAGTACATACGCACCTCAAGCTACCCACTGGTAACCCTATCGACCCGCGCCCAAGTCGACTCCGCCAAATCCGNCCACTCCCTTCCTCGCCACCGCGCGCTCTATAATTGCCCGGGAAGGTCTCTCGGGACTATACAGCGGGTTGAACAGCGCGTTGTTCGGGATTAGTGTAACTAATTTTGTTTACTACTTTTGGTATGAATGGTGCAAGACCTTTTTCGAGAACCGTGCTGTCCAGTTGGGTCGGACAAGTCGCCGGTTGAGTACAGCCGAGGCAATGGCAGCGGGCGCATTTGCGGGGGCTGCGACTGTCATTGTGACGAATCCTATTTGGGTTGTCAACACCCGTGTGACTACCGGTTCCAAGCCTTCTCCAGCGAGTGCTTCACCTACAACCGCTACTCTACCAAAGAAGCCTCACGGGGCCATCGCAACCTTGATTTCTCTTCTTAAGAACGAAGGTCCTTCGGCTCTCTTCTCCGGCGTCGTCCCGGCTCTTATCCTCGTCGTCAACCCTATACTTCAATACACTCTCTTCGAACAATTGAAGAATGCCCTTGAACGTCGCAAGCACAAGGTTTCACCAACTCTTGCTTTCCTTTTGGGAGCTCTTACTAAGCTTGTAGCTACAGCTACTACATATCCCTACATCACTCTCAAGACTCAGATGCACGTGTCCAAGTCGGAAGAAGGCATGATGGCCACGATGAAGAAGCTTATTAAGACGGAGGGATGGGGAAGAATGTACCAGGGCATTGGCGCCAAGTTGCTTCACAGTGTATTGACTGCCGCCTTTTTGTTTGCCTTCAAGGACGTCTTGTACGAGCGGATTGCCCGGTCCCGTATGAAGCGTGCCGTTCGGGCTTGAATCGTTCATCTAAATTGTCACCTTGTTAA
The DNA here is from genome assembly GCA_000712465.1 of Huntiella moniliformis. Lineage (NCBI taxonomy): Eukaryota > Fungi > Ascomycota > Sordariomycetes > Microascales > Ceratocystidaceae > Huntiella > Huntiella moniliformis. The sequence continues at coordinate 26,880 of JMSH01000001.1, read as the reverse complement.
GAACTTTCTCGGTTTCCAGCCCATTAGTAACAGTCTAATTAATTTCATCCCATCTACACAAAATGTACCGTAGGAACCACCCACGTGCCGTCAAAGTGATTACTCTCGTCAATGTTTTCCACCTTGAGCTTAGCTCCCGTCGCGATAGCCTGCTCGATTATCTCTAAAACCTTTTCTGCTGCTTCGCCAGCTTGTTTAGCCATTTCCAGTCCTTGTTTATGGCTTTGTTCCGAACCCGCAAGGAATAAACTTTCTCTATCCGTCAATTCCTTGACCTTTTGCACTGCTGGTTTGACATTTCTTAGACTCTCTTTGGCAACCTGAATCAACACTTCAGTCTCTATCCCTCTAGACTCTTCGTTCTCCTGGAATTCCGCAAGAGTTGGTGGTCTCATTGTTGTGAGGGTGTATGGTCTCATCCGGACTTTATGTCTGCTTTCCTCATTGCCATATGGATCTCGTGGTGGCCGTATGGCACCCAGACGTGTAAGAATGGTGAGTATGTTACGGAGACCAAGTGCGAGATGACTCTTGAGCTGAAGCGTGGCTAAAGAGAGAGCATGGTAGTGTATGTGCTTCCGTTTAAATTTGGGAGTAAGAGGATCTGACTGTTGTTCTGGGCTGATGGAATTTGAAATAACGTTGTGATGCGTCATCAAACAGGAAACCACCACACCATAGTACCAATACATTCCAGCCAAACCATACAAAAGATGCATATCCAGTTCAAAGTCCATCTCCGCCATTAAAACCATCGTTCTAAGTTTATACAACTTAGCCCATCCCGACATAAACCCGGCAGCCTTCGCATTCAGACCAATCTTATCCGGATGTGGCCCTTCGTTATGCTGTTCAGCCACCATCCGTATAGTGAAATCCATATCCCTAGATTCATACTCCAAGAAGTCCCAGTCTCTCACTGTGTGGAAAAGCGTTCTGCGCACACGACACCTGTTCTGGCAAATACTGCGGTACACGTCAAGATAGCACTGTGCTGAGCGTTGGCGGAAGGTCTCCATACTCCGGGCAATTCTGTAACGTGGATCTGAAGTTTCGCGAACCTCATCAAATATGGGATCTAAAAGACCTGTGTGTGGGTCAACTGTGATGCGGATGTCATCGTCCATCAAGGTCCGGAGAGAAGTGACTCCGAGGACTATGAAGTCTTTGAAGAGGTAGTGTTGAAGTAGACTTCGGACGTAAACGAAAGGTGTCGGTTTCCGTGACTGGAAATAAATGACAAAGTTCTGTATGTGCGTTAGAATTGTCATGTTTTGTTTAGTTCAATGGGCCTTACTTGTATCGTGATGGGATCGTGATATTCCAAGACATCAGTGACCTCGAGTGAATCTGTAACAAGAGTCTTCAACATATCCAGGCCTTTAGACGCTTCAATCTGAATAATTTGCCTCGGAGGCATGTTCGTAGAAAGCTTCTTTTGCAACTCCGCGCTGAAAGCCTCAGGGATCTCAACACCAACCGAGGCCGTCTCCGCAACAATCCCTAACAGCCTCACACAATCCTTCCACGCGCCAGAAACCATGGGCCTCTCAGCCCGAAACTGTGCCATTTCAATAGCATTTAAAAAGTGCATACGGAACGAAAGCCGCGCATTCAGAGCTGCAAAGGCTGCATCGGATAGTGTCCCGGTTTCATGCAAAATTTTAATTCCTTCTTCCGCTAGAGACAAGTCTTGTAAGACCTGTACAACGGGGATGTGTTCGAGTAGTCCACGGTCGAACGTGTTAGTGACAAAGTCCTCCTCTTCGTAGTAATGTTCTTGCGTAACGTGGTCGATAACAAGAGAACATGAGCGGAGGAGACCGATGATGTAGCTGCGGAGAATCCAAAGGAGACTTCCGGGTACGAGGGGACCGGAGCCGAAGTTGACATTTGATAGTGGTCCTCCAAGGTTGCTGTAGAGTCGGTCAATGTAGTGACTGGTGAATACAGTAAGGGACAATGATGATCCAGTGTGCCAGGCCATCTATGTATATCGTTAGCCCTGCATACAAGTATAGGAATACGAGTAAGCTTACCTCTAGGGCGACTAGCTTGTCGATAATCCCTACTAAATCTTCTCCCGTCAACTGTCTGTCAATATCAAAAGCCTCTTCTGGCTCCTTCTGTGCCTCTGCACAGTAAATATCCATCTTAGGATCCATGATCTGCAGCTGTCAGTAATATTACCTTGGACTTGGCATCGTCATGTCTCACCTCCAACGCCGGTACAGCGTCAAACAAGGAAAAGGCAACATCCTTGACCATCTCTCCCGTTTTCATTTCTACAGATTGTTAGAAGAGCCTCAATGAATATATCACCAAAGACATACCAGCTACCGCCTGACGAAACTTCTCCGTAATGTCAGTGTATACCAGCCCGGAGGCTGGCACATTACTCTTTAACGAGGACATGTCTATGATGTAATTAGTACAAGCCTTTAAACATAACAAAACTGTAAAGACATATAGACAGAGAAAAGACAAATCATCATATACTCTTTCCCCCTTTTTCATTTGTCAACCCCAATACCACCATTGAGACTTACCGAACGCCATATTATACTGTCCTTATCATTCTATCAGCCAATCGCAGCGAACTCCGGTGTAACAATGAGGGGCAAACACGTCAGATATGAGGCAAGCTATTGGGGAATGAGAACTTCACCACTAAGCTTCTATATATCCGTTTATTGTATTGTATTGTAGTTTTCACTAACAATGAACTTTTTCTACAAAGTAATCACTACATAACGTGATTTTCAACTCCTCAGCCAGATCCAAATCGGTCGTTGAGTTAGGGTTATTCGGGTTCTTACCGATGATTGTGTCCGTCCGTTCCCGAACGGTAGGCTAGTTGGATCCAGGAACACTCTTCGGTTTAGACAGGGCAAATGGATTCTGGTTTTCGGAATAGGTTAAGACAGTTAAGCGTAGATACACTTTGTTGATTGTGCTCTTGGACTTAAAGTTGTCGTCATCAAGGTAAACATTTAAGCTAGGTTTTGCAATCTGAAACTGTTTGCCAGAACGTTGTTCTTGGCTGAATGTCACCAACACGTCACATCACCACATCCATATTCGACAATTGGGAGAGAAAAAAATAGAGAATTTGTTGAGTACAATATCTAAATTACAGAACACCCACGTCTTAAGACTGCTGGGTGTAAACCTTGGCCTCACCAGCCTTGCCGTTCTATCCAGCCAAACTTCGTTAGTAATGCGCTCTGCAGACCGAACCTTGGCATACAAACTTACAGTCCACTGAGAGATCTTGAGCTCGAACTCAGCGCGACGCTCGGCAGCGATCTTCTTGTCCTCCTTCAGGGCGTTGCGGACCGCGCGCGAGGCGACGGCGAGGTAGCGGTTGTAGCTGTATATCGGTGGTTAGCGGGGTTCCGAGTCGGACATTGGTGATGCGTAGAGAGGCAAGAACGAGGTGGAGACGACGAGAGAATTATATGTGGCGGTGTATTGTTGAATTCCGGAGCCAATTGGCTTTTATTGAGGCGGGATTTCTTCGGGGCCGTCATGTCGGGTGTCTTCGGGTAAAGCCGCTCCGGCGTCGCAAACGGGCCATCGGAGGTACGGATATCTTCGACTCAAGTCATAGTTCCTCATCGTCTACCACATCCCACCAATTCAGCAGTCAATATGCCAAAGAAAAAAAAAGGGGCTAAACACACCTGATGCCAGCGGCCTTCCAGGCGAAAACCATTGTGATGTTTGTATGGGGGGATTTAGTTGCAAATGACGCAAAAGAGGCCAAGCAAAAAGTGAGAAAGTCAGAATTAAGGGAAAATTCACGACAGCTTAGGTGTAGGGCCGACAGCTACTGTTGGTACAGGCGTTGCCGCGGGGCAGCGTGGCCTGGAGAAGAAAGTGACCGGGGTTCTGGTCCTTTCAAAGGAAGAAATGCCTTAGGCGATAGTCACGTGTACGGTCACGTGATATCGAGGGATTTGTTACTACATCGGGATTTAAAGGCATGAGAGGTCACGGTGGATAGATATTGAGTAGGTTTTAAAAGGGGACATCATTTTCATTCATTAAACCGGGTATAAAACGTTTACCAGAAACCAACAACATGAACCCGCAACGCCAAAAAAGCACAAAAAGGGACAAAACTAAAAAGACAATGTAGAAGAAACGGCCAAAGACCTAGCCGAGACACGGCACAAAGAACGCACCGACCCCAAGCGTAGTTCCAATCAACCCCGCCCATATAGATGCGCCAAGAACCACACTGCTTTGCATTTCCCGGATATACGGGTTGCATCTTGAGGTGGTAAGGTCAAAGACCCGTCTGTGAAGAGGTAGCTTGGAGTGTGTCTCAACCCAGAGTTCATCGTCGAAGTCGTTACGGCCACCGAGGGGATCATAGCGAGTAGAACGGGCAGGCTCGTCAAGAGGAATTGAGGAAATGTTTGATTCGAGGTCCTTTTCTGGGGCATTGGGCTCAGTAATGACGGTGTCGGCAGTGGTTTCCCATGGACGAACTTGTCTGATCTTTTGGAGATAGAGAAGAACACTGATGCCCTTGGCAGTGGTGATAATCATAAGGAAACCAATGAACCAGAATGGGATGAGAACCAAACGAATGTACTTGCTGAATGATGAAGATAAAAAAACACCAGTTAAAACACCAGCGAGGATGAGAATAGAAAAAGCCAGGCAGCGGAGAAGAAAAAGACGTTCGGTGTTGACGTTGGCGACACTATACGCAATGAAGTTGGGGTGGCAGTGACCACGGAGCACAGACTCGGCGGCGGTGAAGGCGGGAAGAAGAGAAGATGGGTGTGTTGTGTGTTCAACAGCGTGCATGACTTCGGTACGTTGTTGATGAGTGAGATGGAGTTGACGAGGAGCACCAAGGACGATGTACTGGAGAATAATCAAGTTGACTTCCTCGCGGAAGGGCTGAGAAGCATCTAGTATGAGTGTTAGTGTGTGTGATTAAGTGAGTTAGTGTCTTGTTAGAAGTACTTACAACTCCAGGTATCTTCACTTAAGGCGGCAGGTTCTGGTCTTCTAGGACCACCACGAGAGCGCTTAGTTCTGCTTTCACGACCCATGTTGACAATAGCTTCAAGACGAACTCTTTCAGTGGTTGATCCAGCTCTCCGGATTCTACCGGCAACTATACGGCCAGTTTCAGGATCCCATTTGGAAGCAGCAAGCTTAGTCTTACCCGGGAGTTCTTCCCAGCGACGGACATAGCTGCAGTACCAGTTGAAAAACTGAAGGTATTCAAGGTTTCCCTCCACATAGGTAAGGTAATCCTCAAAGTCGTTTTGTGCGCAAGGGGGAAGAGGACGACTCTTAAGGATCTCGTCAAGACGGAGACGAGGGTTGATACGCTTTTGAGTGGCGGCGCAACGTTCTTCAAGGTCGGCAGAAGTGAGACGGGAGATTGGAGCCTTTGAAGATTGTGGGCTAGTGCCCTTATAAAGATAAAGAGACATAGTGAAAGTTGAAGATAGTGAAGACAAAAGGAAGAATAAGGCGGGATGTTCAACCAAATAAAGGATTGATTCCAAGGAAATCGGATACAACGGCCTGAATAAGAAAGAAGGCTAAAACAAACAAAACACCGGGATGAAGATCGCCGTGAAGGCTAAGACGGAGCGAAGTGAAGAAAAGGCGGGCAGGAAACAATAGGATTTCCTGTTTAGTACAAGCGATTTATGCAACGATGTCGGCGAGTTTAGAGTAAGGCGATCTTTAATGTGCAAGTGAGGGGAAAAAAATCGAAAGTAGCGGGTAGTTTTGAATTCAAAGTGTAAGTTGTTGGTTCTTTAAAAAAAAACGAAAGAGTACTCGGAGAAATTGAAAAAGTCGGCAAAAAAGAAAGTCGAGAAGTAGATGTTTTGAAAAGTAATTGTTGTATAAGTAAATAAGACGGTGTAATGCAAAAAAGAATGGATATTACACTTGAAGAAAGAAAAAGGTGAAAATAGAATAGACGAGTATGTATGTCAAATAGAGACGAAATGAAAGTTCCAGACTAAGAAGTGAATTCCACGGATACCGCAAGCTCAACTTGTGTGGGTGAGATCCAAAAAGACCAGAACATGACAATTCAAAGATGGCGATATGGCGATATGTATAAGAAGACTGATTGCGACTTAGCAAACGAGGGGAGGGGCGTGTATTCTAACAGAACTGACAAACCGACAGACTGATTAGAGAACAGAACAATAAGGAAAAGTCCAAGGACGAGTTGTTTTTTGAATCATGTTGGTCGTTGCGTTGCTTGAGTTCCGAGATGGCCTTCATGTTTGGCGTGGTGCGGACGGACGTTATGATCGGGCACAGGCGTATTCTACTCAAAGTTATGGGGCATAAAGAGGGGCGTGTGTGTTTGTGTGGACTGTCTAGGTTGAATCAATGAGTTTGCTTTCCTTGGCTGTTGACGAAATGCATTTTGCGAAATCAGTGAATGTAGTGATGAACAGGTTTGCTAGTGATTTGAAATTTGTAGAACAAAAGAATCCAAGGAAGGATATCTTAGCCGTGACCTTTGAATGTTCCATTCGGGAACATGGTAGGAATTAACGAAGATTCCTTCCTTTGTGTGTGTGTGTGTGTGTGTGTGTGTGTGTGTGATATTCTCCGGATAATCGACCCAGACCCAGATAATCATCACAGAAACAGAAAACGAAACCACAAATTCTCCGATATGGATTCCGCACTCTACCAAATTACCTCGTCAAGTGAAATCCGGTTCGCCGCTCTTCTCCAAGTTAGATTACCGATCTAAACTAAGAAAAAACCTTAGATTCAAGAAAACAACGAGTCTCAAAAAACCTCAACCCATTGGCCAACCTAGTTTCAAAGTAACCCCCTCTCTCGAGAGAGAGATCTCTTTTTTATGTGTGTTTTGTGCCGCTTGCGCTTTGGGCGTTTTCATCTTGAATAAACTGGGGTTGCATGTGTGTTGTTTTGACAACGAGGGGTGCGAAATGTGAATGGATCTTTTGTGGACGTGTGTCCTATGTTCAATCTATCTATCTACTTGTGCACCTTATTCTCTATTGTGCAAGAATAGTACATACAAAAAGCTTCTTTCAACTTTGTCCTGTGACAATCCCTAGTCATTACGGAACTTATCAGATTTCTGTTTATTCCGGTATCTCTCCGACGGAAGAAATCTGGTTATGGATTTTCTGGTACGGTACGCACGGAATTTGTTTATGCGAATGATTCGACTATGGAAAAGTGAGACAACATAGCAAAAGCAAAGAGAACTATCCATAACAGTCCTTGTCGTCGGCTTACACACACTGTGACACAAGATATTGGCACATCAAAGTACGATCTATCTTTGTTAGGAACTAACGTAGGTTAATCATCAACCTAACCAAAAAAGGAAACTTTAACATTCACTTCTTTCAGCTTCACGATATCAAAGCCATGCCGACAACACCGACCGTCTGTATGAGTGGGTTTTGCACATCGACATACACTATCTCGCTTCAAGTCCAAAGGCCGTCTGATCACACGGGAAGGGCCCCTGAGTGGCAAAATTCTTATTCGCAGATGTCTGCCGAGGTCACGAGATACCATTGACCGATCACAAAGAAGGGGGTGTGTCTGTTCCTGACTAAACACAACCTATCTTGAACGACAATCTACTCGGTTATGCAAGCTCTTTGCACATGTCAAAATCCTATCCATCATCAACATCAGCGCCCTCGGGCGTTCGTTATCCTCCCATACTATGTATCATCATCGTTCCTTTCGTCTCTACTTTGTCTCTTCATCAGCAAACGCGTCTTTTAAAGTCATTCATCCATCTAATCCCCCGTTTCACTCGTCCCATATCCATCCTTCCATCCAGTCACCGTGATTGGAACAAGAATCATTTTCATTCACACCCCCCCTTCTTTTCACACTTCACGGTCCCTGTCTGATGTGCCAACCGCACGCAAATCGGCTTCTTGGGACGCCCCGTGTGTCAAAGAACAGCCAAGATATCATCGTGACAAAGCCAAAGACGGCTCGGGTTCGTCGGTGCAGGGGCCTTGGGTTATGAAAAACCCTACCAATGTTACCTTGAGTTTCTTGAAAATCACAAACTGGAAAACCGCGCACTCGAAAAGTCTGTATCAATGTTTATTTTTGGCTTTTGCTTGGCCGAAAACCCATGTTCTTTACAATAGTTTGTGATACATATCGCCACAAAGTAACCCTTAGAAACAGTCTTACACTCATCTGAACTAACCACCCCGTCACATCCAAACGAGGCCCGTCACCACAAACGTCCCCGCGAGACTCATCAAAACCACTCTCCCGTCATTGTTAATGCGTCCTGCACCAGAGGAAGCCCCTGCCGAGCGGGAGAAACCAGACCCATCATCCGTCTCTTGGCTCGGTGCCGTGATACTGCTAGTTGCCGTTAACAGGGTTTCTCCAGTTGTAGGCCCCAGGGTTTCGGCAATCGAGGAGCCGCCTGTTGTTGCTGATGCTGTTGCACTGGCCCTGTTAGTGAGAGATGCGCCAAGAGTTGGTAAGGGCACATCTCCGTCGACAAGCCAGCCGCCGGCCGTGGAAGATGGGCATGCACGGGTGGATACACTGGATTTGTCGTAGGCTGAGCGGGGAGTGCCTGTGGGAGTGAGAGTTGCCCAGCGGCTCTTGAGGTTGTCAAAGTCTGGTTGGACCGGTGTGGGTGTACCTTTGCGGAGGAAACCATCGTAGACGTCAGGGTTAGAATTGTCACTAGAGTCTCCGTAAGTGATGAGCCCATAGTGGTTTTGTTCTTGGATCCACTCATAAGCAATAGCACCACTCCAGTCGTTGACCATGGGATCAGAGAAGATAGCATCCATATCTTCCCATTGGCGGGCTTCACCAACATTACACCCAGTCTCAGAGAAGAAGATAGGTACAGGGAACCCTGCAGCCATTTCTTGCAGAGCACTATAACCAGAACCTTCATAGGTGTTGGGCGTACACCATTCATATGCGTTGATGCCAAAGAAATCAATAATGTTGGCATCATCACCACCACATGTTAGGTAATCCTGTAACATAGGACGAAGTTCCACAATATCCGTAGCACTGTACCCGATAAGAACGGGACGGTACCCCTGTTGATCACGATAGGCTTTAATATCCCGGACGGCTGCTTTGATAAACGGCGCGGCGGGCGATTGATCGGGCTTGGCAATAATTTCGTTGCCGATGTAGAACCCAAGAACATTATCATACTTGATGAACGCATCAAGTGTAGCTGTGTAGGAGTCATATTGAGTCTGATTCCAGTATGTGTCGTACGGGAGGATATAAGAGTCAAAATCGTCAAGGTCGATGGTCAGATAGATACCGGCATCCTCAAACACTTTCATGCAGCCGTCATGGTCGGCTGTTTGGTCAACGTGGTAGACTCGGAGAGTGTTGAGACCGAGATCTTTCATCACCTCGACGTCACGAGTGCATTGGTCTGTATCGATGAGGGGGTCATCTGGACGGAGTTGGTAGGCGACGCCTACGGGGGTTGTCAGTCATCTTGAACATAGTAACCCAGAAAAAGATACGTACCCTTGATAAAGAACTGGTTTCCATCCTCATCATAGATTTTATTTCCATACTGACTCAGCTTAGAAATCGCCGAAGCCGAGGTAACAAGCGAAAGCGCAACAGAGAGACATCCAATAGATAACATGATAGAACAACAAAGTCACAATGGTATACTATCCAAATCCCGAGCAAACTGTGAATATCCCTCGGAATGAACTACTCTTTATACCCACCAACCGTCCAAAACCATCAATATGGGACGAAAGGCCACCTGCATCCGCGACAAACACCCGGCGTCGGCGATCGTCTCTAGTACCACGTCACCAAATCACACATGCATACACAACAAGTTTCCAGGGGGTAATACGGCACTGAGATAGAGTTTTCCAGCGCCGATCAACGCCATTATCCAAACGCTACGCATCCCTTCAAACGACTATGTAAGCCCCTTCATTCGCAACAATTCCATTATATCGTATCTGCCGGCTAAGAAACGTCAGGGCTGCAACGGCCCGTGGGACGGCATCACGCCGATTGTGCGGAATACAAGCGTGTAACAAGGTCATGGACTTTTGGCTCCGAATGGTCGGAATGTCGGAAATATATGAAATCGGGAAATAGGACATATGTACAATACAAGGTCTTGGCATGGACAGAGAAGATCCAATGAATTCTCTAGACGCTCGTCATCCGGTTAAAATCTTGGCTGGGCCTTGGCACTTGGCATAGAAGCCATAAACGTAGGTGTCACAAACTAACCACATACGTATGCTATGAAACAAGTCGCTTTAGACAAATCTCGATATTCAAATTGAAAGGAACCAATCTACTTCCGGAAGCACTTTAACAGCTGGCTAAACGTACCAACCAAAACGTCCTTGTGGAAATCCTTGCGTTTCGGGGGATCAATAGCGTAGACAACCGGTGTCTCCTCAATACCCTCACATTCATTTTCACTTACAGCACAAGAAAAGTCCGAATAGGCAAAAGCCAAACCCTCCTGTCCACGAATATCAAACTCAAACTCAGTAGCATCCCACTTCTTCCCCTTCTTATGACGACCAGCCCCGAGCGGTCCAGCCCGCTTATGATGATCCCGATGAACCTTATCATCCATATCCCTCCGAGCCCGGTGAACCCAACTTCCCTCGGTCGACTCAGCAGCCGACTTAATGTTTGCATCAAACTTCTCAAGGGGAACACTGACAGCCTCGAATTCCTTGTCATAAACAAAGTAAACCTCCCCCAAGAAAAGCGACATGGCTGCTAAATCGCGACCAGGACCTGGAGGCTTGACAGACCCGACGAATTCAAGACTGTTTCTGTCCTCGGCGATCTCAAAGATGAAGACCCGAGCATCACTTTGGCGACCGGCGGCAAGACGGTCACGACCACCTTTCTCGGCGGGAGGGAGGAAAACGAGAGATTCTAACCCGCTGTTTCCGGGTTTCTTCTGTTCCAGTTTTTTCAGTTCGGTGGGCGACAAGTCTAGAGATTTGGTGTCAAAGAATTCTTGGACGTTCCACCAGTTTTGTGTGGCGCCGGATGTCACATTGAAGGGGACGATCTGGGCGGGTGATTCTACGCCGAGATATACTATTTCGGGGTAACGATGGTCCACAGCGCAACCCTCCATATCACCATCTTCAGATACAGTCCACAGTTTAACGTCAGAAGAGGACCCCGAAAGGACTTGCTGGTCGGCATTATCCGAAGTGGCGTCTGTCAGGTGATGGCCGGGGATGGCAGCAAGACGCCCATTGTCGTCAATAACATAGAGAATCTTGGATTTGGCATCCCAGGCGGCATCTGACGGTTCGAACCCGGAAGCGGGGATCACATCGAAGATGGAGCGGGAGTTGCAGGATTCAATGGGGTGTTGGTTGGACAACTGCGTAATGAGCTGGGCTGATGACAATGTAGCCGTGGCAAAGACGGCCGTTGTAAGCTTGGAAATGACCTGCATGTTGAAGCTATAAATGAAAATAATTAAATATAATGACGATAATGGAGGTATCGATGCAAGAATAGAGTTACAAAACAACAGAACAAAGCATAGCTTCTCCTCATTTGTCACGAGCGCAGACTATTTTGGGGCCAATTCACCTGGCAACACCAGCTTGAAGTTGGCACATCCGATCCGGGACTAGCGTAAGCCCATGCCGGATTTGGAACGCAGATTCCGCGCGGAGCTGTTCAATACTAAGTATTAGGGTTATGCCTCTGTTTGAATCATCGCGATGCTAGACAGATTTTCAGACTCCATAAGAAGCTGCAGTTTTCTAGATACACACAAATACACACGAGCCAAGGTATTCCCATCCGCGACCGCTTACACGCATTTCCAAATCCGTCCAGTTGGTACACAACTATTCCTCCCGCCCGCCCGTCTTCCCACACTCTTTCCTCAATCCTGCACGAACCCTGAAAAACCACCAAGCCCTAATCATGTGTGCACAATCCCTGCGCGCGATCACGCACAACTCCCAACCTATTTTACTAAACATGCGGCCAAAAATTCCTATGTTCCAACCGTGCCCCGTTCAATTGACCCCCGACTTTCGTTCACATCACCACCACACCAAATCGTCGACTTACACCGATTCAGCAATTCAACGGCCATCGCGAGAATCATAGTTTGGCATTGAGCGTTTTCATTTATCGTCATTTCAATTCATTATTATACTTTTGCGAGCGCTTTTAACTCGCGACAGCCTTGTTAAAATAGCCTTCTCATCTGTGGTTTTTGTGACGATGGATCAACCGACCGCTGAAGAACTTGACATGGCTTTGGCTAATCATCAGCAGAACATTGCTCATGATGTGTCCGTTAGCCAACCTTCTCAGCTCATGTTAACTCTGTCTAATCAGCACCAAGTCAAGGCTGAAATAACCGTTTCCTTAAGTCTCCCGGCTCATTCGACTCCTAGTGTGACCGCCCCAGTTGACTTAACAAATGAATTGGTCCCTACATCTGTCGGTGCAGCGCCAACTGCTATGATGGGTGCTTCTCTTGTCGCCCCAGATCTTCAACATTATGCCCAGCACATGTCCGACCCTAAGCAATTTGTACCGGATGTTTCTCAGACGCCGGTTCCTCAAAACCATGATGAAGTTGAAGTTGTTGGTCAAGAGCAGACACAAGATCAACAGCATCAAAATGCAGATGGCCAACATATTCTTCGTGAACATCTAGAACAAGCCCAGGCGCAGGCACATGCGCAGGCTATTGTTCAGGCTCGGGCTCAGGCTCAGGTACAAGCTGCCCAGGTACAAGCCCAGTTTCAAGCTCAACAGGCTCAACAGGCTCAACAGCAGGCTCAGCAAGTCCAACAAGTTCAACAGCAAAATCAACATGGACAACGGGGCATGCTTGTTCCCGCACCCGCTCACCCCTACTTACCTAATGACCCTACTGGTCGGTCGGTACCCGCCAACCCTTATCATCCGTTAATCGGCCACAGTTTTGAAAACATTGCGGATGCCCGCGCCGCTTTAGATGCTCATGCCGAAGCCTCGGGGTACAAGTTATGTGTCATGAAGACACTACCAGCTGCGGTTGTTTGGCGTTGCAGTCAGTCAGGTCGTCGCAAGACTCGTGTAAGGGACATCCAGACACCCCCCTCCAAGCAGCGGAAACATAAGCTGAAGGAACGCTCGGGTTGTCGCTGGAAAATTCGGGCAGTCAAGAGACCGCGTCTTGTGGAAGATGGAAACGCCCCGGCTAGTGTGCAGTGGATTTGGACGATTCGTGAAAGTGATAATCCCGAGGCTAGATCGCATAACCATGATATGCTTGACCCTTCGTCCTTTGCATCGTATCGCATGAAGGCGGCCATTGGCATTCGTGATCTCATTTTTACCATGGTTGACGCCGGAGTCAAACCTGTTCACATCGTCAACGAGCTACAGCAACGTGCTCGCACCATGGACCGACCCGATATTGCCGCTATTAAAAGCCGTGATATCCACAACCTTGTTCACGCCAGAAAAGCTAGAGCCGAGGCGCAAGCGAAGGCGGCTATAGCTGGGACTACGATGGAGGGTACAGCTGAGGATATAGATCTCCAGGCTATTATGGAGGGTGCAAGACAGGGACGTGGCGGGGACATCGATAGTGACGATGAAGAGGCGAACCTGGGACAGTTGGGGGCGGCAGCCGAGGCTATGATGCAGGGAACTCATACAGGCTTAGTCACTGATGAATCGACGCACGCGGAGGATATGACAACTATGGGAGTGCACTTAACGGAGTAAAAATCTTTCTTGAAGGGGGTCAACGACTTTTAGTTTGTAAAAGGCCGAGTTCCAGTCTCGCATGGATTTTTGTAGTAGTACGGAATACGGGTTTTATTCAACTGTACTTTGTTTATTTTTGAAGATTCTGTGAACTCTACTTATGATGTCATCGGTGGACTATTTGAGTGATATGGGTAGTGAGGACTAATCCTGTGAAAAGATCCCGCTACTGGCGACTGGATTGGGGTTTGTTTATGTGATGGTGCCCAGTCTGGTGTTTGAGGAAAGTGGTCATCAAAGTTAAACCGACCAGAATCAGCACTTGGTGAATGACCATCAATAGTAGGGAACTGCATATGGCTCATGCCAGAAACAAGATCATCCATCGGAGACCGCATTTCATACCGATTAACACAATGCGGCTCGGCAATCTGACAAACCCCCGTAACAACCCTATAAATCTCCTCTTGCGCCTCAACAGCAGTCAACCGTTCTCGCGGGTCACTAGCCAACATCCTCTTAACAACATGAAGTAACGGGACAAACCCACGATACACATGATTCCCATCTTTCCTACCAACCTTCTTGGTAGAGTCCCTAGCCAACTCGCTCATCCAGGATTCTACCTGGCCGAGATTCCGGTGGAATGAGGCATCTAGAACGGCGCCACCACGGCCAGCTGTCTTGTGTTTTGCGGCACGGTGGGCGGGGAATTTGGCGGTTTTCTTGAGAAGGTGGGTTAGTAAGTCGAGGATTATACAGGCTAATGAGAAGATATCTGTAGCTGTGGATTTTGAATGACTGCTTGATTGTGTTGGTGTTGGCGGGGTATTAGGGAAGTCAGGACGGGAAATTGAAAAGTCTGTAGTGTTCTGTGATAGAAGAGGAGATGAAGCATGTGGACGGTGAAATATCTCGGGAGCTCCGTAGTCGTAGCTTTCACGATCGAATGAGGCATGATGAGCTATGTGAGGTTCTGGACCCCAGGCGGATGTATCGGAGAGAAATAGGTGCATGTCATGGGATATGTGAATAGTAGAGGGACGGATATAGCCGTGGGTTTTCCCGTGAGTGTGGAGATAGGCTATTGTATCGGCGAGACAAAGGATCCAGTTGATTATAAGTTCCTTTCGATGTGGTTTAGGGAGGTTCTTATATGCGGGAGTTGGAGCGGCAAGGAAGGCTTTTAAAGTGGTTTCACTGGCTGGTGTGTATAAGATATAGCCAGTAGATTGGTGTGTATAAGAAGCATGATAAGAAATGAGATGTTCATGACTTGCCGGTCGAAGATTAGAAACAAGATTATGGAACGCGGAAATTGTAGGGCCATTGACACCGTGAATATCCAATGGGACTCTTCGACGCCAATAGATTGCTTCATGGTCGTTACCAATGAGTACCCGTTCACTTCCAAGTGGTTTCTTCTCAAGACTTTCCACCGGGACTACAGCATGTTCACTGTAATCAAAGCATTCACCCACCACCACTTCCGAAACCAGATATACAAACTGACGGGTCCAAAACCGCCTTTCCAGCCTCTCATCTCTCGCAGGTGTCAACATCAACCCGGCAATCTGATCCATTTCCAACGGTAAATCACCATCTTCCCATCCATCATCAACCAATCCAAAGATCTGATCCGGTCGTCCAACATCCACCAAAATCAAAAACAATTTCTGTGCCCTCCGTAATATCCAATCCAAATAAGTCGATGAAGTCAACGTGCCCAGCCGCGGCGGTTCTCCCAATTGCGGAATCTCAGAAGGTAGTAGATGTCCGTGAATGAAGGAGGCAGTTAGGGTCGCTTCGATGAGCTTGGGCGTCCACCACGTTGTAGGCATTTTGTCGGTGTGGAGTGAGGATCTGAGGGTTCAACTAGAGGAACAAAGCAGACGAGTGCGGAATAGAGCCGCGTAGTAGGTGGTGATGGAAGCAAAAGAAGAAGAAAATATGGCATTGACGAGTCCCCAAGTGAAGTATATAAATGTATCAGATCAGAGAGAATGTTCCCCGCGCGCATTTTCTCACCTGCCCTTCTCATGTTACCCAACCTCGCAGGACGACGCCCGCCGTATAGACCCAAACCGGGCTGTTACTTGGGGGGCCGCCCACAATAAATGGTGGGTTGAAGGAGTTTTGCGGGCGCAACTATGTCGTGGTGGCGAACGGGCTTTTACAATATATCGTGGGGGGGACCATGCATGAATAAATTCTGGTAAAAGTAGACGAGAGCCGAGAGGGAACTGACTGGTCCAGGAACTTTGTTGCGTGTGTATGGGTCTTAACAAATGGTCTCTATGTTTTGCTTTTTCCTAATTATACAGATCCAGGTAGGAGTCGATCTCACCTTCTATATAATGAATGTATGGTCGTAACCACTCTAAATAGCGCCCGCAAAATAAAACTTGGCACTTTCTTAACGTTACATGGCTTCTCATAGATATTATATCACATAACCCTACAGCTATATACTAACCCTACATGTCATTACAAGTCCTTCTTACCCTGTCTACCAACATAACCACTCATGGCTCTATCAACACCTGCCAACTTCCGTGCAAGACACTGTAAAGAGGCAGGTAAGACGCCATACCAGTTGATCCAGCGCGCATAAAGTGGCGTAGCGACATGTCCAGCCTTACCGCCATCAATAGCCGCAATGATCTCACGCGCAACATCAACCGGCTCAACCACCGGCGCAAGGAACTTATTAGGAGTTTCCACCCCGTTGAACATGGGAGTACTCAGTTGACCAGGCTCAACCAGGACCATGCGTACTTCAGGATGCGAGACGGCAAGTTCCGCAGCGAGAGAGTTATGGAGTGCGGTGACACCGGCTTTGGCGGCGGCATAGTCTGATAGTTGGCGGGCGCCGAGACGACCGATTACAGAGGTGAGAGTGACGATTGTGGCACCGTTGGGGGCAAGCGTTAGAGTGGGAAGGAATGTCTTGAGAGTATAGAAGTGGGCGAGAAGGTTGGTGGTGATGCTGCGGTTGATTTCGGCGAGGGAGAGGTTGAGAAGGGACTTTCCGATGACGATGCCGGCGTTGTTGATTAGAACGGTGGGTGGGCCGAGCTGGGGGTATGTTAGTTTGGGGAGGACTGTAGTTTTGTCATGTGGATACTTACATCGCGCTCAATTTGCTTGGCAACTTCAGCTAACTGTTTAGTGTTCGTAACGTCGCACTTATAGTAAGTGACACCTCTGGCCTCACCCGACTCCATCTCAACGACATCTAGAACCGCCACAGTAGCTCCCCTCATTCCATAAACTTCCGCAACAAGCAATCCCAAACCACTAGCACCACCAGTAATAACAATAACCTCCTCACTCAAGTCCACCTCACGCGGCATACCATATGCTATCCGCGTGTTAATTAACGAGAGCATCCACAACACCGTGATAAACGCAGCCCATATAATAGCGCTCACCATGCGTGGGTTCTCATAAGACATAGCTTGCGCACGTAGACAGAGGGGAACCAGCCAGCAAATAAACGGGTGAACAATCGTGACCTTGGCAACCTTGGCTACCATGTCGATTGACACAGGCGCGAACCATGAGTCGTCACCCTCATTGTTGCGTTGAGGGACTGAAGCCATTTTAGACAGAATCTGGTACGTTTAAAAGTGAAGAATAGGTGATATCGCAAAGGGATAGTTGGTCGTTATGAAGTAAGTGACGCAATACTGTAAGCGCCAGAGTAGCACAAGGGTTGAAAAAACGACCAGCGTTAAAATAGAAATTCGAGAAAGTGCAATAAGCAACAGAAAGAACAAAAACAAAACAAGAATTGAAGCTTGAAAAGAAGAAGAAAAAAGAACACGCTTGGAGATATCGTGAATTCATAGTCGCCTACTTCACTCCACACAGACAATAATATCCTGACAACATCGTGTCTAGCTAGTAACCCTGACACCGACCTTTAAAACCCTGGCATCTATGTCCAACTATCGCCGTGTTAAACGGTGACGAGCCCCTGTAGAGCTCCGCTGTTCCTGTTTCTCTAGGACTTCCTGAAACAGTCCGAGCGCTTGGACACCGGTGCTTATGGGCGAATCAACATGTGGACTGATTTTGAAGCTTGATAAAGTGAACAGAAAGAAAATAAGTCTTGTTGTATATAAGGAACCATCAGACTATAATATTGTATATCCCATCCCCTCAACGCCAGAACATGAAAAAGAACCAATGCGATGTAGCGAAACAACACAAAAAACAAAGACTAAAAACACATGATATCCCAATGCCATTTTTACCTGACAAAACTACTCCACCTTGGCCAGAATCATCTTCTCACGCTCGCTCTTGCGCTTGGTGAACTGCTTCTTGCTGTGCTTGCGCTCGTTCTCTTCGCGTCTCTTGATGGCGTTGAGTTCTTCCCGCTTGATCTTGCCGGCCTTCTTGATTACATGAGGAACGTGTCTGTGCTTGTGGATTCTGCGGATCTCCGGCATGTGTTCATACTTTTGGATCAGACTATCGTTGTACTCGAGAGCCTGTCTTTGTCTGGTGTTGGTCATGCCCTCGCGCTTGGAAGCGTTTGCTCTCCACACACGGATGTTACCATCGTCAGAACCGGAGAGAAGGAACTTGGAGTCTGGAGTCCACTCGGCTGATAGGACACGCTGCATGCGCTTGGTGTGGTACACATCTCTGCTGTGACCCTTGTCACGGTTCCACACACGAATGGTGCGATCCCAAGAGGCAGAGACAAGCTCTTGACCGGTGGGACTGAACGAGACATCCATGACAGCGGCAACGTGATCCTGGAGCACGTTAAGTGCCCGATCCCACATGCGCGTGTCAAAAATGTACACATTGTGATCTTCAGAGGCAACAGCCATGTTGTACGACTCCATAGGGTTCCAAGAGACAGCATTAGACGCAAACTTGAGGATAAACTTGCGCGACAGTTGACCTGTCCGCAGATCACCCATGATAACGGACCGGTCGGTACCACAAGCCGCAAGAACACTGGTCTCCGTAGGGTTGAACGCAACGCTGGTAATGGTATCCTCACGGTTAGGCCACTTGAGGATCTCAGGCGCCGCTGATTGTCTGTTCAGGTCGTAGATAGCAACAACCGATGAAGCAGCCGCAAACGAGTTCTTGCTACCGTGGTGGGAAATAGAGTTGAAAGCCTGGTCTCCCAGCCAAGTAGAGATGGGTGCGGCTCCGGACTGGGTGTTGTATGGATCCCACAGCTTAATCGAGCGGTCGGCACTGCAAGAGAGGAGTTTTTGGTCGGTGGTCCAAGCGACGGACTTGACGATGTGGTCGTGGGCGGTGGAGTTCCAGACGTGTGAGCGGCTGGTGATATCCCAAACCTTGACGACACCATCACCGGAACCGGAGGCGGCGCGATCAAGAGAGTTAGGGTCCATTCTCATGGCGTAGACACCTTCAACGTGGCCCTCGCCGAGCTGGCCGAGGAAGGGCGCGGCGAACCTGAGGTTGGGTTAGTTTCGGGCATGGTAAGTGTTTACGATCGGATCGGTACGAACATTCTCTCGAGCTTAACGGCAGTGAGTGCACGTGTGTACTCTCTCGCTCTGTATATCTTGGTTAGTTATTGTCTTGAAAGCCCCGCATCGTTGTTGATATTCCATACTTGGCAAATGGATGGATAGAGGGATCGAGGTTCCGCGACACCTTCACCTCGGTAGAACCAGGCTTGTAAGCCGGCCGAGAAAGCGTCTTGATCTTCATAATGTATTAAAAAGTAATGCGCCTGCTATGAAAACACAAGCAACAGGGACAAACGAGAATCTATCTACAGTACCACCAAGCTCAACTATCATCACCGCCCAAATTAGGCTTCTCGAAAAATTACTTCACCGCCTACGGCAGAATTGGAACTCTTATCTTATCGTAAAGTATTGTGGGGTACTTCCATTTCTATCCCCTGTCCCTTCTGTGTTTTTTGCTACTAACCGCCTGGGATACGCCGCGTAAGGGGCCAGCCTTGACCCGTGAATTTCTGGAGCTGGGCGCGAGGCTGGCGACTGGATGCTTGTCAACATTTTAGAGCTTGAGTCTTGGGGTATCTCCAAGCGTTCACAAATTACTTGCGCTCGTTAGTTCATTGTCGCAATAAATTGTCATTCTTGACCTCGACCACTATTTGTGCATTGTCTCGTCAGATCTACGTTGATCTTCTTTCCTTCTTTTCTCTTGCTTCAACTAGGGACGACCTCCTTTGCTGGGAATTTTACGATACGCAATGGATTACGAATTGATGAATGATGCCGAGGCCGCGGGCCCCACGGTCAAGATCAGCTCCGTATGTTCCGGGTCGCACATCTCTTCTTGCTACCCGAGACTCCGACTAACATGTCTTGTGCACGCTGCAGGCTGACGACATCCACGTTGACTTCACTATGACGCAATGCGATATCTCCTTCGCCAACTCCGTACGCAGAGTGATCCACGCCGAAATCCCCACTCTTGCCATCGACATTGTTGAGATTGAAGCCAATTCCTCTGTTCTGGCTGACGAGTTCCTTGCCCACCGTCTGGGTATGGTTCCTTTAATTTGCCAGGACATTGAGGATTTGGCTTACTCCCGTGAATGCGATTGCGACCAGTACTGCGACCTTTGCTCAATAAAGTACTCCCTACACGCCAAGTGCACTTCAGACGATATTCTGAAGGTGTACTCCAGAGACCTTGTCATCATCAGCCAGCGCAAGAGTCAGATTCTTGGTGACCCCGTCATCCGCGACCCCCAAGGTCACGGTGTCCTGCTGGCCAAGTTACGAAAGGGCCAGGAGCTGAAAATGAACTGCATTGCCAAGAAGGGTATCGCTAAGGAGCACGCCAAGTGGATGCCAGTATCTGCTGTGGGCTTCGAGTACGACCCTCACAACAAGCTCCACCACATGGACATGTGGTACGAGCAAGATGCCGAGAAGGAGTGGTAAGTAATGGCCTGAATCTCCCTGCATCGTATCGCGGAAGCTAACAATTTGTTGTGAATGATAGGCCTAAGTCCAAATACTCCGACTGGGAAGAGGCCCCGAACCCCGACGAGCCCTTTGACTACGACGCAGTCCCCGACAAGTTCTACTTCGAAGTTGAAGGTATTGGCTCCATCGAGCCAAACGAAATCATTCAGGGCGGCATCAAGGTCCTGCAGAGCAAGCTTGCTGAGCTTCTCCACTCTCTTAGCGGCAAGGATAATGAGCACGATGACGACGATATGGCCGGTGGTTACGAGACCGGTCCTCGCAGCCCAGACATGAACATGGACGGTGGTAACAACTGGCAAGACAACGGTTACACCACTCCCTACGGTGGCGGCAACAACGGTTGGGGCGACAGCTCCACGACCCCATATCAGTCATCGGCTCCATACGGCCAACCCAGCAATATGGGCTGGAACTAGAGCGGCGCGAGTGGGTAATCGGATGACTGTTTGGTCCGATTTTTCTTTTGCTTTTGCGTTGCCTTGTTTGTGACGTTTGCGTTTTGTTTTCCCTTTTTCATGTTTATGGGTTCATATTATAACGGGGTCCTAAAGGAATTTCTCTTTTTGCTTGTCTTGTTTTGTTTTTTTTATTGTTTAACATTTCCTCGGGCGTTTTGGGGGAGCCGAAAGCTTGGCGTTGGATGTATTCGTCTAGTAATAGAATCCATGGAATATGGTAGTACATCACATATTTTTGATAACAAATAAAAGTGTATGTTTATAACATGTTGTACAGGCTCTACTTAACAAGGAGAGAATAGGCCGAGGCTCTGTCTTCCGACTGACTCCTTATTTATTGGGTATCCAACATAAAATCAAATCAACCTCTTAGTTCTCCGGGGCCCCGATGAGCTTACGGTACACTGACCGGTGGCCTTCAAGGAAGATGAAGGTGCAGATAGTTTGACTAGATACATTTGTTAGTTGTTTAGAACCTTCGTGGGATAATTCAGAAAACTTACGGTCCGAGACGGAGGAATGAAGGGGTCCACCCCTTGAACATCCATTTCATGCCATCAGCCTTGTGGAGATCCCGTAAGAGATGCAGAATGTTGTGGTCAGTTGTCGATGTCATGATGCGCGTCTTGATAACATCAATAGGACTGCAGACAGTGGCAGCAACGACACCAGCCAAGAACGACGCAGAGAAGTGGGTGGTTAAGTTGTCACCCAAGGGCGTGTACGCCAACAATAGACGCTTGAATATATCATATGAGGCCAACTGTGATGACGTCATAAACATGGCACGAGTGGAGTTTGGCCAGACACCACGGAACCAACTCTTAATTCCCTCCTCGCGAGCCATACGGATCATTCCGTCGACAGCATGCTTGTAGTTACGGCGCTGTGCTGGGGGGAGAGCGGTATCATGTTGCATACGGACGTTGAGGACGTCGGCTACGTTGCCCGAGATACCACCGCAGAAACCGGCAAAGGAGGATAGAGCAATGAGCATGGGGAATGATGGGGGCTTGCCCTCGACAGTGTACCGGGACTTGAGCTCTTCGTAGACACCAAAACGTACAGTGGAGTACGACATTTGCCGGAGGAGAGAGGCGGAGAGACCGCTGTATACGGCGAGAGGTCCATTGTTTTTTACAATGTGCATGAAGGTTCCACCCATAGTCTTGGGGGCATCACCTGCCCGCATTTGCAGGCGTACCTATCATTAAATGTGTTAGTATCAAACATCAAACAGCTCACGAACATGTTGGTGATGTCTCCAGGGTTAAGGGTTAGGATTTCCCCAACTTGCATGTGATAGTGACATATCTGGTCATGCAAGTGAACTATGGGAGGCTCTGTCGAGGCTCTGTGGGCGAATTGTAACCAGTATTTCAGATGAATGGTGGTTTGGAGTAAAAAGACGGGAGGTTCGAGGCAATGTCACCCCATTTGGTAGTACACACCTTGACTGTTTCCGTGTGTTAGTCTCTTATATACTTTGGATATCTCTGGTTGAGTGAGGAAACGAAAGGAAACTTACCGAGATCTAGTGGATGGGTCACACATGCGGCCATACTACTGGCACTACCTCCCAGCCAAAAGGGATATTTGATCGCATTTACTTTGGACTCCTTCTTGACAGTCACCGGGACGGGGACAGCTGCCGGCGCAGCAGGGACTGATTTAGCAGACTCCATTGTTCCCAGGTTGTGAAACTCGATGTGTAGAGAGTAATAATGGACGTCGGCGGCGATTTTGCAGTGGATTTTGTCGTATCAAGGTAATTGGAGTAGTTACTACTGGGATCGCAAAGCCGAATGGTTGGAGTCGGGATAAGACGGTTCGAAGTATGGTGGTGGTCGATGCGATAGAAGAAGGATTCCGACGGCTACTGAGTCAACAATGCCGCGACGATTTAAGCGAAGTACTGGACAGCCGATCGATTGGTGTGATTTGCGGTAATCAGTTTTTTTTTTTGGTGCTGACGATTTATTCGCCGACGGGGTCAATAGAGCAGGGTTGAGCACCGGAACGGTTCCCGGGATTATGGAGATGTGAAAATGAATGGAGAGCGGGTGACGGGTTTCTTGTGATTGGTAGAACTGACGGCGAAATAAACTGGTGAGGAAAGTTGCGCGCGGAGAAAAACAGAGAGAATGGTGAGATTGGGGAAAAAAAAAAGTTAACTAAGTATGATTTTTTGAGAAAAAAATCTTGACAGTTCCTGCCTTTGTCAACTAATCTAAATACCGATTAGGAAAGAACAATCCAACACGGCCGGAGAGACATCAATTAGTTGGCCCTACACATGTGACATTTATGTTGACAGCTGGTGGCTATCTAAGTACTCTTTTAGGCGTAAACTCCTTGCAACAGTCGTCATGATACTATCATGTTTATAATTAATCCCCGAATTTGACCTTCAGCCACGCTCAATGCATTCTCACATACGTTACGTCGTGATCCCATATAGACGGGTAACGACCTGGCGGGTCCTGAATCCACTGGGTTTTCTAGAAATGTCTGCCCTGGATACTGATTTTCTTCCGTGCGATCGATACCAGCCTCTCGGCGGAGGTGCAACTCCTGCTCTTACACCAAGTTTCCCAGAAAAGCAGGACCACCCCACCTTAAAGAAATCCATATCCCTACTTGGTTAAGCCATAACCCTTGCTTTTTTTTGACAGACCCACGAGTTTTCCATGTAAATCATGTAATGAATGCACTGATGTCAGTCGCAGAAAACGTTGCTCGTCCACCTGCCCCACTTTCCGGACGAGCGAAAGGAACGTCTTCCGATATTTCGTGGCGTGGACCCGCTTTATTTCCACCAGCTTATTAGAAGTTGACGGCTCGGCCCCTGCCAGTGATACCCGATCGTATTGTACTTAACCTGGACCTGCTCCGAACAGTCCCAGTCTGAATCATCTTACAAAATGAGCATGCTCCGGGTCGTCACGAGACGTCAACTTGGCTCCTTTGCGCTTCCCTTGCGCCAGTTGCCGCGTTTAGCGCATTGTCGGTTTAACTCCTCAGGTACTGCGATTTGCCCCGTCGATTAGTTCCTAGACTACGCCACTCACACCTTTGTATTTCCATAGTCACCAAGTCGCCAACTGATATTACCATTGCTGGGAAGAGCTTTAAGCCCGATGGCCTTTTCAATGTTACCCCGGCTGTTGCTGCTGCCGCTTCACGTAGCTTGCACTTGACCAAGGACCACCCCGTATACATAACTCGACAGATCATCGAAGCGCATTTCCCCGCACCAACATACACCCACCACAATACCTTCCATCCGGTCGTTAGCACCGCACAAAACTTTGATAGCTTGGGCTTTCCTCTCGACCATCCTGGCCGTAAGCCAACGGATACTTACTATATCAACGAAAAGACCTTATTGCGCACCCACACATCGGCTCACCAGGCAGAACTCTTCGCTAAAGAGTCTTCACCTGGTTTCCTTATCTCGGCAGATGTGTACAGACGAGATGCTGTAGACCGCAGCCACTACCCCATCTTCCACCAGATGGAGGGTGCCCGTATGTGGGATCGCAAGAAGGTGCCAGGGGGTGATATTGCCGCTGCCGTGTGGAAAGACATTGAGAAGTTACCAACCCATGATATTGAGGTTGAGGACGCTACTCCAAAACCACATGTAGGGAACCCACTCCAGCCGGAACATTCAGATGCAGAGGCCGAGGCTATTGCCGCGCATTTAAAGCGCTCGTTGGAACTCATGGTTGTTGATGTCTTTACGAGAGCGCGCAAGGCTGCTCAGAAGCAGAACCCAAATGCTGCTAGCGAGCCTTTGAAGATGCGTTGGGTTGAGTCGTACTTCCCTTTTACATCGCCTTCATGGGAACTGGAGGTGTTCTATGATGGTGACTGGTTAGAGGTTCTGGGGTCGGGTGTCGTGAAGCACTCTATCGTCCAAAATGCGGGTGTTCCAGATCAAGTTGGTTGGGCTTTTGGTATCGGCTTAGAGCGTATTGCCATGCTTCTGTTCCAGATTCCTGATATCCGTTTGTTCTGGTCACAAGACCGTCGCTTCCTCGACCAGTTCGTTGGCGTTTCTGATAACCTTGATACTCTCCCTAAGTTCACTTCCTTCTCTAAACACCCTGAGTGTTACAAGGACGTTTCATTCTGGCTGCCAGAGGGTGCCAAGGTAGCAACTGAGGATAAATCAGCTGACGATGCCCTATTCCATGAGAATGATCTCATGGAGTTAGTCCGCCATGTGGCTGGTGATGTTGTTGAGGATGTTAGATTGGCGGATGAGTTTGTTCACCCCAAGACTAAGCGGACTAGCTTATGCTACCGTATTATGTACCGTAGCTTCGAGAGAACATTGACGAACTCAGAGACTAATGCTTTACACGACGGAGTTTGCAAGGGCTTGGCAGAGAAGTATGGTGTTACTATCCGTTAAAACGGAAGATATTTTTGTACGATATGATGTTTGTAATATACTACATGAGAGAGCTGCTTTTATTGAAGATAGTTTAAACTTTTGCTACCTTCTGTTCCGCTGTAAAGTGCCATGTCATGGACTCGTGTAACCCACA
The DNA here is from genome assembly GCA_000712465.1 of Huntiella moniliformis. Classification (NCBI taxonomy): domain Eukaryota; kingdom Fungi; phylum Ascomycota; class Sordariomycetes; order Microascales; family Ceratocystidaceae; genus Huntiella; species Huntiella moniliformis. The sequence goes on along the minus strand of JMSH01000001.1, from coordinate 1,122 downwards.
GCATTTTCCGATTACGGCCGTATAGTTCCGGATACAGGTGATGATTACAACAATTAATCCGATATGGTCTAGGGGCTAGGATATCTCGCTCTCATCTTCCACAGAAGTTGATCCGAGAAGGCCGGGGTTCGATTCCCCGTATCGGAGTTCGATCTCTTTTTGGCCCGTCAAATGTGGGGCGCTTGAAGTAGTTTGTTGTGTGACGAGACAGACTTCAACGTCTCGGGTAGTTTCTTTTTTTCGTCGATTCATCTGGATACTATCTCAAACTTCTGTATTGTGGTCACTTGTCTTGTAACACAAGCTTTAAAGCTATAATACGTCTTCGTGGTGCGAAGGACGATTTGTGGTCTAGATGCAACCTCACAAAATCAGCAAATTCTTCCCGGAAAACAAATATCTCTCATCAGATAAACACATAGATGGAGATGTACTTAATTTCAAAAGTATGTATTTTGTTTAGAAATTGGAGTTTGACGTTTTGTAAACCATAACTCAATGTGTAACTCGGTGTTAGTCTTTGGAAGTCCATGATCCGTATTATACCGCTAAGTTTGCCAACGATCTCTTATTCCCTCTACGGTTATGTTGTGTCCCTGTCTTCTTGAAGTTTGAAAAAAAAACACTGCTCTTGTACATCTATACCAAGGTTGAGGAGGCTGCATGACATAGCTGAGTTGTGAGAACGTAAGTTCGACGATAAAGAAGAATCACGCGATGGTGAGATAACTTGGTGGTAAGTGTGCTGTTGTCCTTGTAGGCCATCGACCTTGAGATCACTAAGTTCTTTGTAGTATCTGTACGGAACTCTTAGATGTTGCTGCTAATCTTTTTAAATATTATCAGTTAGTAGCCATGATCAAAGGGCTCTGTAGACAGGTTAACGTTCACGGTCAATATTTGCATCGGCACCTGTGGAAGTCATGGCTGATATAACATGCCGGGGAATCATGCCCCAGTCCACACAGTGTAGGGTTCACACTGTCTCGGTTCTCAATGTTGGATGTTGATGTATCCATGGGTAGACAGAAATCCATAAACATATGTATGTGGACATTCATACGAGCCATACATGAGTCTTTGTAGGAATGCGGAAATTGTGAATTATCCAGCGTATGTGTG